>AP027115.1:39070411-39256926 GCA_028142955.1 Pinctada fucata
AGGAAGTATTGTTCATTCTGTATGAAATACAAGCTGCCATTAATTTATGGGTTAACTCACGTGCACTTTACAATCTTTTGTTTTGTTTCTTATGAAAATTTGTAAATTTGTTAAACATGTCATTCAGGAAATTTCGAAATATCTTTTCAGACCTATTGAAAACCAGCAGATAAAAGACAACCGGTTGCTATGGTTACAGGGGAATTCAGAAAATCGCAGTTTTGGTTCAGATTTTTCTCACAACACCACTACCAGCAACTCCAGCGATATAAGGTAAAAATAATTATCGTTTGTTTTATCAATATCTACTACATCTTAGACATTTATCTTTGCGTTTGTTCGTCGGTTAGTCCGTACGTATGTCGTCAGATATTGAGTGTTCACAACAAGTAGAGAAGGAGGCGGAAGAAAACAAATTCGTCAAACTTTAAAATTTTAAATTAAATTTCGAAATAGCAGTATGACCAGTCTAGTAGAATGTAGTACCGACTGTCACTGAAATAGCAATATGACCATTCTAGAATCTTAACCGACTGTCATTGAAATAGCAAAAAATCATGGAATTCAAGATGGATTCCTTCGATTGAATGTACATTTTGTTTTCACAGAGTCTTCTGTCTGTATGTCTGTCTGTCCATCAGTCGACAAAGGACCTACAGCAGCCTTTCTGGAAAGTTATTGGTGAAAACGGCGATGTAGAAATGCAGCGCCGGCTGCCTACTTGAGGTCATCTTAGTGACCGTGTAATGGGGTTAATACACAATTTCTGCCATTTGATTGATGTCTCCCTATGCTAATTAGTATTTACCTGTTCACCAATGTAAATAAATTTTGTTCTCTACCAAATTTTACACGATAAGGCCTCACAATTACACGTGTTTGTATGCTTACCGGTCCACAGGTGTATTTTACCGATTTTTGCTCGGGATGGTAATTATTTATGAATATTGCAGTCGTGTGGCTCTTGCAACATTGCTGTTCATTTTACTGTCCCGCCTTTTCGACATTTATCAGTGGAAAGGATAAATCTATAAAACATGTTTACGTTGAACTTTGTTTAAGTGACAAGACATTTGCGTATTTGTGATATTGTAGACGCAAGTTTCATGGAATAAACCGCAAGCGATTTGAGTTTTTAAAGAAATGTGTCATTTTATCAAATATTTATGAAGGAAATTAGATGTGTTTCGTTGAGTATAATGGTAGATTCGGATGTGTCGATCGGACGAAGTCGTTTAAGAAATGTAAGTTTTTGAAATAGATTTTGATTTCAAATCTCAACTTCTTGGTTGCAGAGATAAATTAAGTGGGGGTGTAAATTTTCATGCATTTCAAAATATTCTTTTTCTCAAAACACTGACGAGATTTTGATGAAACTTGTTAGGTGCATGACTAAGGTTTACTTGTAGATGAGATAGTTGTTGAAACCAACAGGGGTAAAAATACCAAGGAGTCCTATATTTCATATTATCTATTATGTAAGATAACTTATTTGATTTTATCACCAATATCAATTTTCGCATATCATCAATTTGATAAAGCATTTAGATATCTATATATGAAAAGCACGTTCGTAGAAAATAACAAAGGAAAATGTCTTGATAAGAATAAACTTGTACATGTGTATATCAGTAAATTAAGGTGAAGGATTTATCTTAGGTCAAAAAATCATTTTACGTTCCTTTGATGTATTTTTCATATGGATATTTGCTCAAAAAATTATCTCTGGGACACATATGGTATTTATGTGCAAAGATGACATTGGAGTCAGAGCGTGAGTGGTTCTGGTTATGAATTATGAAAAAAATGAAAAAAGCAGGAGAAGTATTCAACTTACATACACCTTCATTTACTGCACCAATCTAAGGAATCTACTTTTCTTACAATCTGTATCATTGATTATTCGGCTTATCGTTTATTTATTTTTAGTATCTATATACATGTTTTGTTTTTACAGCAAAATTTGGTTTAATAAAATATGAGAAATAAATGAAGCTGGAATCTACATGTATATAGACCTCCATGCTTGTCCCAAAAATGTGAGAGAGAGAGAGAGAGAGAGGGAAGGGAAAAAAAAGGGGGGGGGGGCTTCCAATGAAAACTCGATATATATCATGATATATGTTAGTTTTGATGCTAACTTCGCTCTATGATGAATGAATACGAACTTGTATGATATATCGATACATCAATATAAGATAAAGAAGAGTTATAGATTTTGTCAATTATAATTCATTATTCTTCATTGAGAATACATTATTTAATTATTAACATCGATATTGATTGATTATTAAAACAGAGGGATTGAATAAATATACAGACGTATACCATAAGATCCAGGTTGGTGATAGCTAGGAAGTGATATTGACGGAATGATGGATAACGTGTGATCTTTAACGTTAACCAATAATTACGTCAGCTTATTTTGTACTTTGTGTAAAACTAATGTGAGATTAATTTCTTAGTTCGTAAGACGTGACATTGTACGTCTTTGTGTCTGTGCGTATGTGCGTGTACTCGTTGAGCAACTTACAAATAGAAGAAACGTGCGACAGACAGACGGACAAGGCCTACCTCCTTGCCATAATGGTTACTTACTTAAAATTAGATGTCAAAGGTCAAGGTCATAAAAATTGACAAAATCAATCGTGTTCCTTCAAGATCATCTATCAAAGAGGGAAGCGCCGTACATAAAACAAATATGTAAATTAATAATATATACTTTCTGATAAAAGTGTGGATTCAAAGCTCATTTCTATTGGATACGAATATTAACCTGCCATCTTCATGAATTCTCAGCTTCCTCTTGCGGCATATCTGCCAGTGTAACAACTGAACAGGCTGATGATAATTCCCATCTTCAATTTTGCATTATTTGGTAAATATTACGGGACTCAAGGGTCAAGGTCATTTGCAAGCTCAAGTTCACGTCAAATAACAGACAAGTACGTATACGTTGTCTCTTGAACATTGACGCTGAATGAGCTATTATACGTATATGTGTAGAATAAACCATATTTTTGCATGGCATTTCAATTAACATTCTTCTAAAACTTGTACATATCCATTTTTGATCGTATTGAATTAAATATTTTTATTATTTGACAGATTTTTACCGGATATTTTAGTGAATTACTGAAAATTTGATGTCGTAACAGTGACTGTGTAATTTTACAGAGTGATAGTAATAGATTTATTACATCAATATGACAGCTAATAATCGATTTCTATGTTCGATCAATATTTTATACGGGCACTGAATTTCTTTTTGTTATGATATGGAATAAAAATTTCGTAGTAACAGAACAATTTATTTTTTTCGAAGCTTTCATCTTATATTAGTTCTCTCCGATCAGTGTGTGAAATCGATGTTTTATCGGGAAGTTAAAAACCTGCGTTCTGATTTGCAGAATGCAGAGCATTTGGAGCTTATAAATATTTGACAAGCGGAATTATCGCCAATACTAGGAGTATTTACACCGAACAAACTGAACTTACATTCATACTATATTATATGTTCTTGCTTATATTTCGTTCATGTAATTGTTTTTCAGTTTGGACATGCTATTGCAAGATCGCTATGCAGACCCCGAAGAAGTTCTCACTAATCTTGGTTTCACTTCCGGTTCCGGTGACGTCATTTCCCGTGTTCCAAACCGTTTCCTGTCAAACACCTCCGCTGCAGACGGAGCACTGATTACATCACTTATTGAAGACAACGATCAGCTTCAGCAGCTTTTAGCACTGTCCGAACACGAAGATTTACTTGACCAAATCCAAACGTCTCAACTGTCAAACAACATGAATAGCCACGGTAAGTTAGATTACGGTTCTTTATCAACGGTAAAAGAGAAACTTTTACATCTTATGACTGCATACTCTGTTCCCCTACATTTCTTAAAAGTCGATAGATTGTGTGAATTGCACGATTTTGAAAATGATGAAAGTATGTCAGAGGAAATGTATGACTGTCCAAAGGGATTCGATGTTCAGAGTGGCATTGTTGACTTAGACGCTACAGAGTTAGCGTCAAGGAACTCCATTACAAAAATTGAAAACAACGATTGTGGCAATGGAATGCAGATCGAAGAGAATCCATGTAAGGTTTCATTTGATGAAAGGAAGGAAATTTATACAGTGTCTGGAAGAAAAAACCGTGAAATTGATACATCCGGGTCCGCAGTAGCCAAGATGGAACAATGGAGTTCAAGTCAGACCAAAGAGTCGATGTGCGATGCCGGCTCAACATTTTGTCAACAAGAGTTGCCTCCCTGTACTTTTCATCGACCAGTATTTCTGAACACATTTCACATCGATGACGACGAAGATGACAAAATAGATGACGTTGGCGAGTTTTCGGCTAAAATGTCGCCTGTCAGTATATCATCGTGCTCAACGACGTCATCGGCAGAAAATGTCAGACCGGCGCTTCACCGTAATGAAAGTCTGGTGTAGAATGAAAATGTCATGATTAAAATCGATTTCTGAATAATTAGATATGTTAGCATATGTATCACATTACTTGGCGCAGATGTGTCGTATCATCTGGTAAAATATATACTATTTAGCATTCCATCATTGTAGATTCTCAGATTTTATGCAAAACTTTTGATTTTGAAACGGTCAGTTCTAGGGTAATTTTTGTTAGTACCATTATATGTATTTGGTGCTCAATTTTATTTACTATTTTGTCTTTCATCAAACACAAATACTCGGCGCGGTGCTCAGTTTTTGCACATTTTTTTTTTTTTTTTTTAATTTTGTATATTTCATATTTTCATAAACATGTATAAAGTAAATCTCAATCTCGCACACAAAATACGGAAATGAGGCTACAGTGTTAGAGAAAAGTTAAATTCTTTTATCCAGTATTACCATATTTGTCTTCAGTCCATCTCTTTTTTCGTCACGATGAGACTCCAAATGTATTTGATATAAATTATGGCCATCTATTTGAAGTAGCGTAATCACGGGAGACAACTCCCCTCAGTAAAAGTTCAAGAAGCTAACCCGTCTTCGTCCACCCACTCACTGTACGTTAATTTAGATGTGTCACCTCAGAATTTATAGACGTCTTGATGAAAAGTAAGGCAACACCTAAAATCACAGGGTATTTAGAAAGAAATGTGTGGGCATTATAAATATATGATCATGGGATATCAGTTGATATTTATTAAGAATTTTTCATTTCATTTGTGGGCGAAAAGTTACCGACAAATTATGACGGATCAGCATTCATTGATTATGTTTATATACATATATGTATCAGATTCTTCTTTTAGTTTGTGTTTTGTGTACTTGGTAAATGCGACATTTTGTCAGCAAGACTTGCCTCCCTGTACTTCGAGAGGGAAGTAATAAAACTTACAAGTACATTGTATATATTTAGACAAAAATCAAGAGAGAATTAATTACTATATGACTGAGCGTGATTGTACACAATTTGATTGAAATAAGACCTAATCTGAGAAATAGATATGACGTTCGTGGTCGCGTGTTTTAGCTTTCTCTCTTAACCAATCATACTACGACTTAGGACTAGATCAGCCAATGAAATGATGACATTTTCTAAGATACTTGATTAAGCTATTTCCATAGAATTTAACATCAATACTAGACTGTTGGTTTACAAATTGCTCTAACTTTACTTGAACATTTGCTATGAACTTTTATATACTACATGTATTTTCTTTCATACTCTGTTTTAGGGCTAAAACCTTGGAATTTTTTGTTTCCTGCCTTTAAAATACTCTTTACATTTTAGAATAAAAGTTTCTTTTTCCTTGAATAGATTATATTGTGTTTGTCGAATCCCATCTTTCCTGTATCAGATTTTTACAAGCTAGGAGCGTGTTTATAAGTATGTTAAACCTATCGTAAGCTATTTCCGCAACGTGTCGTCATAAGGTTGTGTAAAAGTGCGTAGTGTTTTACTCAGATTTGAAAAACACTCATACCATATGGATAAAATTAGCAAGTTCTTAACGGGACCGGAATATTTTCAACGATGTCGGTCAACCGCCGAAATAACAAGCATATTATACATATTATATCGGTGCAGATTCCCTGCATGATGTTAAGTGTGAATTTGAATGGGGAGGAATGTAACATTTATAACATAGACTCCATTCCACCAGCATGTAAAACTGACGACGATTTCTATAATCAATTATACAAACATGGAGTTAGACGAAGCCGTCGCCATATTTTGTAGTTTGAAAGGTATTTATGATTTTCTTTATCTTGTCTCATTGATCAGACAAATTCCAGACGTGTCTCTCCGTAGTCCAGGCAAGGATTTGACTGTCCCGAAATTTTCATCCAAACTCGATAAAATTTTTGTCTTACGGGTAATATTTCACGCAACTCTGCAATTATGACATCGATATGTATACCGACAAGATTAGGAATTTTGAAATATTGTCGAATTTTTGGGTGCTTCTTTCGGTCTTCTTTTCGACACGTGGCAAATAAAGGATCGAACAATCAGATATAACATACCGGGGTGTGAGTAAAACAATCTGTAAAGTCTCTCTCACTTTTAGTTTTACCCTCTGCAGATAAAGACGAAATTCAACGAGATTTTTACCTCTGAAGTCTCATGCGCATGTCATAACTTTTAAAAGAGAAAATAAAATTATAAATAATTGTAAGTGAAAATAAAAGCCGGAAATCACCTTCTCGAGCTTTCAACAATTGTGTTGGCTAGTTGCATTCTGCAGTATTAGATTCTACCAGTAGAAATGATACATTAAGCAAAATGATGAATAGACAGACAGACCGACAGCGGACAAGTACATCGACTTTTGTAACGGACAATTCACTACAGTAGTTTAACCAGATGTATCCACATTAAAAAATATGTCTAAAAGAGAAAATGACAGACATATGGGAAGACAGACAAACGACAAACTGTACAGAAATACAAGTATGATGACATGAGCAGACAGAACGTGGTTACGTAAAGCTGTGTCCACAGTAAAAAGTCACAAAAGGGAGATAACAGACATATTTACAGACAGACAGATGACAAACTGTAAAGAAATATGCAGACAGAACGTGGTTACGTAAAGCTCGTTTACTCTAGAACACATTAGATGTACCCACAGTGAAAAAATCACAAAAGACAAATGATAACAGACATGTTGACAGACAGGCAGACTGAAACGTACAAAAACACGGATTGTACAGACGGACGACAAAAAAATAAATCCAAAGACGGGGCAGAGACAAACAGATGTACAGACAGCTTGACAGACGGACGACAAAAATAAAATTTTCAAAACGGGGCAGAGACAAACAGGTGTACAGACAGCTGGACAGACGGACGTCAAAAATAAAGTCTACAAAACGGAACAGAGACAAACAGATGTACAGACAGCTGGACAGACGGACGTCAAAAATAAAATTTACAAAACGGGGCAGAGACAAACAGGTGTACAGCTGGACAGACGGACGTCAAAAATAAAGTCTACAAAACGGGACAGAGACAAACAGATGTACAGACAGCTGGACAGACGGACGTCAAAAATAAAATCTACCAAACGGGGCAGAGACAAACAGATGTACAGAAAGCTGGACAGACGGACGCCAAAAATAAAATCTACACAACGTGGCAGAGACAAACATGTGTACAGACAGCTGGACAGACGGACGTCAAAAATAAAATTTACAAAACGGGGCAGAGACAAACAGGTGTACAGACAGCTGGACAGACGGACGTCAAAAATAAAATCTACAAAACGGGACAGAGACAAACATGTGTACAGACAGCTGGACAGACGGACGTCAAAAATAAAATTTACAAAACGGGACAGAGACAAACTGATGTACAGACAGCAGGACATACGGACGTCAAAAATAAAATCTACAAAACTGGGCAGAGACAAACAGATGTACAGGCAGCTGGACAGACGGACGTCAAAAATAAAATCTACAAAACTGGGCAGAAACAAACAGATGTACAGGCAGCTGGACAGACGGATGTCAAAAATAAAATCTACAAAACGGGGCAGAGGCAAACATATGTACAGACAGCTGGACACAGACTAGTATGTACACACAAGACAGGACAGGTTGACAAACAGATGTACAGACAGCTGGACAGACAGAATTAGCATGCATGTATACCACGTTACATAACATCCATCTTCACTTCACAATGACATGTTTTTCGCCTACGCTGTTCATATGTACACTTTCAGTACTTGTTGATTGAAATTTTCCGGTCGTCGTGGACGGTGTATTATGTGTTATATTTCAGCTTAATTCACTGGCGATCACTTAACTTGGTTTAGATTTAGATAGTTATCTGATAAAGTAGTCGATTTATTGGAAAGAAGTTTATCGTTGCGAACCCTTGACAAGATTGTTTAAGGAGAGGGCTTGAGATTCTAGGTCGATTACTTCCTTGACCAAAGACAAATTAAAGGTACATGTACACCAAGTCAGGATGACCTCCCGATCTCGAGGTACTGTTATTTATTTCATCTCATATTTTTCCTTCGATTTTGTTTAATTTTAATCTTTGTAATCGTAACAGATTTGAGCACATGTGTTATGTACAGATGTTGTGTAGAGTTCCACCAGGATGCCTCATGTTTAACGATTGTAAAGTCTGTCAAACCTTTTTAGCTCGCCGGGAGGAAAAAGTCCGGAGAGCTAATGCCATACCCTCGGCGTCGTTGTTGTCGTCGTCGTCCGTAGACAAAACTTTAACCTGGGCTATATCTCTTGAACTATAAGGGGTAGGTCTTTGATATTCCACATGTACATACCTTGTGACGAGACTTTTCATTTGAGACCATGACCTTTGACCTAGTGACCTTGACCTTGGACTTTGACCTACATGTACTTCTCAAAAACTTAAACCTGGTTTCTGACAAAAACCTGTATAGGCAAGCTACGTAATCTTTGATTACCCTATGTTTATCATCTTAATTAGAGGTTTATAGGATGTTGTTATTAATTTTCTCAAATTATTTGAATATGTATGTTTATATTGTATTATCCATAGTCTGAGTATGTATATTTGTCCATATGTCACACTTTAATAAATTATGTACGGGTAGTCCCGCAATAAAAAAAAGATCAGGTCAGGGGTCCTACGACGTGAAACAGCATTAATCTCACAGGTCAAGGTCATTGGCTAGTTTGACCATACAGTCTGCAAACCTCTTGTCACAAAGCTCTACGACGAAACTCTTGTTACTTGTAACATTAATTTTCATATTTAATGATTGAGGAGTCGCCATTGCCTTGACTAGTGTTTGACCTAATAATATCCGCCATTTCTGTCTTTTATTGGAGGATTTACTTTCAATTTCAAAATTTCAAGGTGAAGGTCAAACTGAAATGTATTCCTCAAGGTGTTAAATATATGTGTTTCACGTGCATAGAATATACTTCCATCGTTATATACATTAGACTTGTTCAAGTCCGTATATCAAATGTATATTATGTGAAGAGAATTCCAATTGTTAATAAGATACTGAAGTAGAAAAGAAATACCCCTTTAAAACTATAGACAGTGAGCAATTGGTTGCAGACTTGCTTGCTTATAAAGGGATTTCACTGAAATAAAAGTTATTGAAATGTATTTACTTAGAAAATTTATTTGATATAGGGACTTGAGCAAGTCTGTGATATACATGTCCATGTATAAAGAACCTTGCCATATTTTGTATTAATTGAGTTAGATTATCATTGGTATTAATACATAAAATTTACGGTTGTTCCATAGTATTATATATTTTCTCTGTTGTGCTACATTTTTATACCGTCGTTAGTTTTTTATAGGTTTATATAATCATGATGAAGGAGTTGAAAGTATTTTACTTCGTTGTTGCTTATTTGTTATATAGTTATAGATTCTTAATAGTCGTTAAAATCGAAAGTTATCGTTGTATGTTATATTTTACAAAATACTCAAGCTTTTCTGTATTCAAAATGCAGTATTTCTGATTATTTTATGAAGTAGTTACGTTTAGAATAAACTTGTTAAAATCATAAGTGGGTTTTGGATTGAAACTACAGATGAGGCAACGAGGTAAAAAAACATGAGAAAGAAGAGGCATACGAAAAAGAATTCTACGACCGCCTATTATGATGCTAATAATGATGATGATGAAAAACAGCCTTGGTGACGACGACGACGATGATGATGATGATGATGATGATGATGATGATGATGATGATGATGATGATGATGATGATGATGATCTTTCATCTGATTGCCACTTCCATCCCACCCTAAAATTGATTTATTGAATAGATAACATCAAAAGTTGAATGTTTGACTTTTCATTTGATGATTTTTGCATGCTTTTAACGTTGTTAGATTTGTTGTTAGAAATGTTCTGTTGTACTTCGCCTAAAGTTTTAATTATCATCCAGAGTTTTCTTGAACAATTTTTAGTCTTAGAATTTCTAATCGTTTATATTATTAAGGTAGCGTTATCAATATGTTTTATGTTGACAGATACATTTTGCACTAATTATATAATACGTTGATTCGTTATTGTTGCCCTTTACATTGTGTCTATGCTTTATATAGAGATTAATATATATATATATATACAATGTATATAATGCATGTTGCTAACCAGACAAAGTTACAAATTATACCAGCTCACGAATAGGAAGTTACAACCGAACAGGAAAGTGAAACGAGATCCCCACATGTAATATTGAATAGCGCCATTATGATTTCAAGAACAAGACTAACATTTTTTAGCTTCCGTATTTTATGTAGAGGTGCTTGTAAACAAAACCGAATTCTCTCTCCTTCTCCTCTCCTTTTTCGTCAAATAATTATCTACATTTAAAGTGAAACTCAAAAGATTAGAATAAATGTAAATGTAAAGATTGAGTAAACCCAGCTCCATCTCATATGTGGATCTAGATTTTGTAATGAGAGTTGGGGGTTCCATCCAAGTCAAAAGGGAGGGAGGGGGACGCTTAAGATTTTGAGAAACTGGGAATTAAAATTCGATTTAAAATTAAATGCATTCAATTAACTTGATTCACAAGAAAGGGATTCGATTTTATTTGCTGGCATCTGACAATTAGAGTTTTGCATGACCAAAGTTTTGTTTAGTTCTTTAGTTATATTTAGTTTGTTTTATTTTCGTTTTAGATCACCCGCATCTTGGTAACGTGCTTGCTTCCGTCATGTCCGGCATGAGGTTTTTGTCCGCTGTGAATCAATCACATACATTCAGTTCAAGTCTAGAATCCAAATCTGATAATGAGAGCGTGTTACAAAACCCTAAAAACAGAGAATTCCTTGAGAAACAGGGGTACTATTTACGTCATAGCATGGATAAAAAGGTAGAGTCCCCACTGAGCAAGACCGGAAGTGGACCTGATGGCAAGGCGACGAAATTATCAAAAGCGATGTCGCTTGACGCGTCAGAAAGACGGAAAAAGTTTCACCAGACCCGCTCGCGAAACTTCTCACAACTTGAAACTTCCGGTTCTGACGAGCCAAGTGACCGAGGAAGTTACGACGATAAAAGAACTGGCGGATTTTCACGAAGTTTCACGAGCTTCGAGAATTCGGATTCCTTCGATAGTGCGGAGTTTAACGAAAGTCGGGAGTCGCCGATGGACGTGTTCACGCAATTTAGTGATGACGATTTACCGCAAAGATCGAAAGTGTCTTTAGGTGATATATCCCCCGGATTATTTAATCGACGCAAAACTTTCTCTGTTGACTCGAAAGAAAGATCATCTGAAGAACTGATCGAGCCCGAGGAGATACTTGGTCATGCGACAGTTCCGAGGACGAGTGCATATAGCGGCGGATTGCAGAAAATAGCCGAACTGCGTAAGAATCAAGTGAATCGCTTTATGACGATGCAAGACGCGGACGAAGACTACGTAGTATCGCCGATTACGTCACCGAATTTATCAAAGGAGCCGAGTTTAGAGAGTACGCTTACAGTGACAGACATGCAAAAACTGAAGAAAAAATCGTCGACGCTGAAAAATGACAGCGTATTTGATGACGTCGACGGCGAGTTTACGGAAAGAGAAACAACTCCTCTGGCAAGTCCTAAAAATGTGACGTTCAAACTTGGCGACTCGCGCAGCCAAGAGAGTGAATATCCGGAGGGAAGTGTTCATCAAAAAGATGAGGAAAGTGATAGAATCATCGA
This sequence comes from Pinctada fucata, assembly GCA_028142955.1. NCBI lineage: Eukaryota > Metazoa > Mollusca > Bivalvia > Pterioida > Pteriidae > Pinctada > Pinctada fucata. The sequence goes on from AP027115.1 coordinate 39,082,573, forward strand.
TGAACGGACGAAAGAGACAGACTTAAACTCAAATCTGACAAACGTTAGTGCGCCTGTTACTGGCGGAGGATCAAATAACGTCATTTCCGGTGATGTGGACTTCAAAGAACGGCAAAACGTAAGTGAAACGTCGTATCTTTTAGTCTGAAATAATATCGCTAAATCATAGAATTCTTGAGAAATAGGAGAGTATTGAATTGTAATTATGAATAAGAATTTGGATAAAGCTGGACGCCTTTGGTTGTAGAGATTTGGTTTTTGTCTGGTTCCAAAATATACAGGCGACGCCAATAAACTTTGAAATTGGATGAATTTAAATATTTCAAAAAAAAAAAAAAAGAAATGGTCGGGGGGGGGGGGGGGTGTCCAATTCACCAAAGCCAAAATTATGAGAATTCTCTGAAGAGATGGGTTTGTGGGGGCTCCATTCATCGATGTAGTGGTTTAATATTTTTCGTGATCACAGTCCTTCTAGTTTGGTTACGCCCCTTGGACCAGATGAAGTAGTATTTTATTTCCTGCATTCTTTCTTGTCATATTTTATTGACATCATAATATGTAATATTTTAGGTGCCTCCATTGATACCCTCTATAGACATACACGATGACACAGACTATGGAATGGACGTTTTGGGTAAGTATTTTGGCCTCTTTGTAAATCTAACTTTAAGATTAGTCTCAACCTTTGTGCGGGTCTAGAATTTTTCAGTGAGGAAGGGGGGGGGGGACTTCGTCCTCAGTCCCTTTACAGTGCATTCTGTACGCCACGGTAGACGTCATTTCTGAGTTATATGAAATAAATCTTGCTTTCTTATTTATTTAAACGAAGTGGGTTTAATGTATTTACTTGTACTGATGTCACTCGTGTGCTGCACTGTGCCATAAATTTGAAATTATGATTCAATCAACTAATCTCGGGTAGGGTAATAATTTAGTAGCCACTTGTGACATATTCTGACTTGCATGTATCCTATGAACAAATGTGTAGAATGTGACACCGGAGAACAAATGCCCTATGATACAAGACATTTTGAGAAACGGCGCCATCCAGTCTATCACTCTCAAGCCATTCCTATCTACTGATGAAATGGAGATCAAAAGTTCTCAGTCAAGTAATGCAAGGAGTCGGACGCTAGGGTGCATAATACTCCACGTTGACGCTCTTTCGTGCGTTTCGTTCTCTTCACTATTGTGTTTGAAAATAAGAGTCACGGGCGTCACTGTTTTGCGTATTTGTGTGTGAGGAGATCACTGGCGTCCCTTGTCTTTTACAGTGTTCATCTGCATTCTTGTCTGAGGGTTGCAGTTGATAGCGCCTAATTCTATCTTATAACCGAGGGAAGCCTGGCTATTTTTTAGGTTTTCGTCGAGTGAAGAATTTTGAGGTCCTTCGACGTGAAATTTGCGAACTTCGACGAAAAGGTATTCTGTGGTGAGATAATAGTTTGTTTCGAAATTCTTTGGGTCTCAGAAAAGTATTAGTGCACGTGTACTCTTGAGCACGCTGATCACTCTTTTCTCTCATGTTATTTTGACACCTTTAAGTGACTGTTGAACAACGACTCCGTTAAAAAGTCATGAGTAGATTTCTCGTCACATTCGTATAAGTACGGTTATATTTTATTTTCACAATCATGTTTGACAAAAAAGGTCAGTTTTGACACGTGTTGTTTTAGATCATTTAGCCAAGTCCTCGAAGATGGTTTTATCCTGTAAGGAGATTTTAGTGTGCCCGTTATGTAAGTTGAACGACTTATACTTTCTTCTATGGGGTATGCAATAAAAGGTAATTACGTGCATGTAGCAGATAGAAATGCATATTTTGGTGAGTAAGCCATTTTAAAGGCGAGAAGTTCATAGTAATTAAAATATTTTCTCACTGCCTTGTCATGCCTATGAAAATTTACATGCGATACTGTCATACCGTCCGTCATCTTGTTTTTTATTCCGCAAGTAGCACAATCTCAGCCAAATAACACGTATACGTTGACGGCTTTAGAATTTTCCAGATGGGGGGGTGGGGTCATGTCCATCAAAGAGGGGATTGCAACCTATGATTTAAAAAATATATATACGTAAGTACGGGAAAATATGTATTTTTGGACAAATTATAGGAGTGGGGTTGACCTGACCCCGCCCTCCTTATAGAACTGCGCATGTGTATATATATACTTGTGTTCAGAAGCTAGCCTTGATCCAAGTGTCTTTAACAAGGAAGGGGGGGGGGGTAGGTCTGCGACTTGAGAAAAAAGACAAAGTAATGCAAATTTCCCGTCCAAAATCCTCGACATCAATTTTTTTATAAAGAGTAGCAGATCTGAAACACTCTCTACCTTGGAATTTATGTCATCGCGATATCTTCATCCCCTTTCTGTGGAAGAATTTGGGATTATACTATTGCAGATGAAAGGAGGATCAAGGTCATTAACCATTGCAATAGAAACATAATATCTACTTGACAATGTATAAATGTAGGTGGAAAGGGCCGTATGGAGAGCATAAAGTTTTGCAGATGTCAGATGGTAGACAGGTCAAGGTCATTGATCGTTTCCATAGAAACATAATATTTCCTTGTATAATTATAGGTGGAATGGGTCGTATGGAGAGCATCCAGTCTGATAGTAGTGGGTTTGCTGACGGGGACGCTGTCACTGGAGATGCTGTACAGGAAGAAAGGGTAAGGTCATAGGTCAAGGTCACAGAGTTAATCCATTAGTGTAAGACATGAAAGATGTAACATTTTATAGATGTTCTGACTTCATAAAACTTATTTCTTACATTTGAGAAAGGATGAATTACCATTCTGACAGATGTAAAACAAATACATTTGTGTGATTAATTCTAAATCATTAGATTATATTTGATTTATACTGATATAATTGAAAGGAATTTATTAAAGCTAAGCTAGAATCTAGATTTGATACACAAGTGTCAAATCTACATTGATAGTTACCCATAGTGGTGACAGAAAATGTACTACATGTATTTTGTATATTAATAGTTACCCATAGTGGTGACAGAAAATGTACTACATGTATTTTGTATATTAATTGTACATGTATAATAATTCTGTTGTTGATAGAATCAATGTGAAGTATGAATATTTCCTTGTTTTGTTATTTACAGGCGTCCAGCCTTGGCAGCAGTGTCGAGAGTGATCAAACATTCCGTAGCTTTATTACCGTAGTTGGAGACCAACCTCCCTCACCCAGACTACAAGTTATCTCCCCTTACAGTCATGATAGAAATGTTAGACAGGAGGAGCCACCATCGTTAAGAAAAGTAGATGTCGCAGTGGGAACTGATGATCTTAACTTTTTGGAAGAAATTCCTAAGTCAAAAGAGGAAGTGACACTGACCCCTGGTGGCAGAATTATAGATTCAAGGGGAGAAACTGTGAGAGATAAACCTTACACGAGTTCCGTTAGTTTAACTCCTACAATAACATATCAACTACATCAACGAGATAAAGAGAAGACAACTCTTGATGAATCAGGAGAAGATAACTCTGTGGTGCTTACTATAGAATTACCCACCGAATGGTTACAAAATGGACCAAGTGATACCCCACCTAAATCTAGTGTAGTGTCAACGTTATATAAACATATAGGGCCTCCCCAAAATATGCCAAAAAATAGCGATAAAGTGGCGTCCTCTACAAATGATCTGATCTCATCATCTAGACATCATGCCACAAGTTCAAATTCTATTGATCATTCCAAAACATTGACTGCAAAACGTCAGAGCTATTTATCAAGTTCCCGTGTTTACCCACAATGGTCGTCTACTCCCTCAGTTAATGTAGCAAAAAGACAGATACCAAAATTATCAGAAAATCTTACACGTAGCCAAATAGTGTCGCCAAAGAGAACGCTTTTCTCCAAATTAGAAGAAGATAATCGTCCGAAAATGCCAAAGAAGATAGCATACCATAGTGAGGATGATTTGTTAGGTAGTCGACCGCTATCGCCATCTAGTGTCTCTGATATGGATGAATTTATTTTACCGATTCGCTCAAACAGAGACAACCCTCACACGTACCGTAGATTTAATCGAGATCTCTCTTTTGAGGACAGTAATGCCTCGTTGTTATCAGCTTCTGAGAGTTGTCTTTCTTTACCAGGAGAAAATATGGAATACAAGAAATTGCTACGGCTCGTTAATAAACCAGTATCTAAAAAGGTAAGAGATGCACTCTCAGTAGTTTTCTTTGTGGCAAAACTTTGTAATGTGTATACAGATGTTCAAAAGTATCATGTGTATTCGGGTGCTGTACTAAGTTTACAAGAGAGAGAAAAGGAAAATTAGAAAGGTACTTTGATAAATTCACGCTAGATTCAGTTTCATATAGGAAATAAATCTGTTTAACATGAAGATGGAATTACGTTATGAAGCATTGTAAAGGAACTGCACACTTGTCTTAGCAAAAATCTTAGTAATTTGCGGGATTCACATTTTTGCAGGTAACATATTTTCATGTAATTTTGTGTAATTTCATAATCTATGAATATTGCTCTCACTCAAGACTCTTCTTTAACTTTCAACGATAATCATTGGTAATATATTATAAATGAAAATAAACCAAAAGTGCTAATTTACGATTACACCAATATTTCTATTTGCAGGATTTTGTTGTTTCCTGGAAAATTTGGTTGTGCTAAAATAAGTACACATAAAGTATGTATTTGTCATATATTTTTAGGGACACAATTCCAAGTATAGGACAAGAACTAGTGTAAGGGAATGGAATTATCTGGAAAAACAAGAGGTATTTCTATGTTGCCTTGAATCTCAAAGCTGTAAAATGTGCCATTGTCACATATATGTAACTTTTTGTAAATGGAGCAAACTCCCCAAGTCCTTAAAATACAATAATTTTAACCCCCCCCCCCCCCCCCCCCAAAAAAAAAAAAAACCTCACCATTATGTAGGAATAAATGTATGAAAATCTGTACAATGTAGATGGTATAAAGAACATGTATCTAAACTTTCTTTTACAGCTTTTAGAGGAGGAAATCCATCTTCTACAAAAAGCCCTAGCTAAGTACCGAGCTGATCTTAACTCCATGGAAATGGTTTTTACCGTCAAAAACAAGATGGCTGGAAGTGATATGACGCCAGATGAAAGGTAATGAATGAATGGAAATGTTGTAAACAACTGAGATACAGTTTCAGAATATGAATGTCAAATTGCAAAAAAATCCTACTTCACCCAATGGCAAAAGTTCAAGGAAATATTCAAGTCAGTTTGTCTGTCTGTCTGTCTCTGTCGCAAAAATTTTATCCTTGAGTATAATTTACCTGATGTTAAAGCATTGTGACATTACAAAATTCTTTAGGAATGTAATATTTGTAGCACAGTATTAATTTTACACTGACTCCCACAAGGTTTGATAACATTTTGACATCAGATACCTGCAGAAATGAACGCAAATGAGAAGTAACTGTATTTAAAAATGCCACAATTATCTGACAAATTAGCCAGTTATGAATAAACAGTAATGTGTAATGGGCTCTTTAATTTGATTGATGGCATGTTTCATCTTTGTTTTATATAGAGATGAACTGGAGCAGCTAAAGCAGATTTGGGAGGAGGTCCGTATGGAGATTGTAGAAACTGAGCAGCTACTTGAACAAAGGCTAGCAGGACTGGCTGTAGGAAATGATCAGTTTAACCCCATGCTGGCCATGGATGTTATACATAAAGTAAGGCTGGTTTATATCATCACTGATCATCATAACTTCATAAAGAGAACTTTGTTTAGCATATACTTTACGTGTACTTATTTTAGTGCTACTAAATTTAAGCAGAAACAGAGCAGAATTTGGTAAATTGACATATTGGCGTAATCTTGAATCAGTGCTTTGACTGATTTTCCACATAATTCTATAAGAGATTTATGATTTAGCGTATTTTTGAATTAGCCCAGTTTAAGCAGCGCTAACTCTGCTGACATATGAATCCTGCTGAAATAAGTACACATACAGTATATCCGTCTGTCCATGCATCTGTCTGTGTGGTACATGTTATAATTAAAACCTGTAACTTACACAGCCAACAATTGTAGGATGTGTTACGTACAGCAAGAGGCAACTGACTGATTAGGTCAAGGTCATTACCTCAAGGTCACTGTCACACATGGAAGGTTAACTATTATAACACATGTAACACAGGAATAGCAATGAAACTTTTCCCTTACTGAGTTCATTTATTGTTCATAAAATGAAATATTTATATGTGTCAGATGAAAATACTCTGTATTATAGAAAGAAATTGAGATAATAAAAGTTGAGCTTCAGAAAAATAAATGTATTTTTGATTATAATAGAGTGACTCTTCCTTCTAACTTTCATTGTAAATAAAAGTGCATTGCTGAAGTTAATTTTTGTAGGTTGAATCATCAGATTTGAAAATTATTGCTTTGCACTGTATGTAAAATGTTTTTAATGGGGATATAACAGGAGCTTGTTTTCATTTTGCCTCATTAGGTTGCATTTTGTATCTTTTAATGGCCAACATATTGATTAAATCTATGAATCATTTGAATGCTCACCATCATTTTGTACTTAATATACAGATTTTGTATCCTTCTGTATTGAAAACGTAAAGTTAGGTCATCAGACCCTTTTGTCATCTTATTCACAATAAGTTGAGATTACGGTTTTAAAAATTTGATCATAATTGTGTTGTCTGCAAAGCAGAGATCACATTGTACAGTGTCTATCTGACTGAATGTTCAGATGTTAAATTTTCACATTGAAATTTATAATTCTGTTACTATATGTCATCTATTTAACAACCTCTGTAGGAATATCTGTCATATGGGACTCAATCTATAGAAAAGGTCAAGGTCACTTTTAAAGTCAATGTCACTCATTAAGCGCCTTAAGTTTAGCATTGTTAGTTGTGATGCCTAAGAAAATGTAAGATTCACTTAGCCCCAAATCATCCACCATGTTCAGTCTGTGTCTAGCAATAATGGTTCTAACTTCCATGATAAAAGAATTTCCCTTTACAGCCTTTACTTTTGCTTATCATACTTAATATGTGGAAAACCATCAATCAATTAATATAGATTGTATAATACATATTGTTGAAATTATAGATGACAGATTTACTTAAGGAGCAGCTCTATCAATACCAGATCTGTGTCGATTCTACAGAGGAAGCCGATACCATGGCAACCCCTACCCACAATCCCTCTGTGTCTCCATGGCAACCTGATGTGTCACAACCTAAATGGGGACTTCCCCACATCAGACCTCATACTAACAGCCAGCCAGGAGACAGCTCACTACATGAAAGTTTACTGGAGGTAAATTGTTGAATTTGTAAAATTCCATGTATACTTTAAATATGGTTATTTTTGCTTGGGGGGAATTTAGCAAAATTACCATTGCAACAGTACGTGTGGGGATAATTTTGCCAAAATCTGAAGTATTCCCTTAATTATTATATACTGGTTCTATATTTCATGGGGGTTATTTTTACAGTCATACAATATACAATCACCGAAAATGCTAAAATTACCTACATGCAAAAATTTTCCATGATTAAAGTAATCCTTTTTGCTGTAAATTTGACATCTTTGAAGTAATAAGCTTCCCTCTGCATATTGACGTTATCGCATCACAAATTTGTGAATTAGCTTAGTTGCAGAAGTCAGCTCTCAGTTTGAATAAGGGGTGTCAAGGTCAACAATTTGAGTTTGTTTATTATTTCTCTGATATCAGATAAATTTCATACACTGATAGCCCATGAATCTACCGGTAGGATGAAAGTCATTGACTTTTAGTCAAGGTCAAGGGTCAACATGATACTGTAGCTCGACGTATTGAATCTGTGTGTGTTGTTGTTTCTATGCCAAAATTATGTACAGATAAAATGACAATAATATACAATGTTATATTTTACAGCTTAGAGATTCAATTCTACAAGAAGTCCGACAAGAGAGAGAAGAGATGCAGTGGCTTCATAGAGAACTAAAGGTAAAACTTAACTCATCCTAGATCAAGATTCAATTTGATTAATTAATGTCACTGATTAATTATAATAAAAGAGAAAACAACATAGGTAAGTTTCTAACCTCGGCACTCTTGAGCTGCTTGTTATACTTAAGTTTTATTTTACCTTTCAGAATAGAGACAAAGAATTGGGGAAACTACGGCAGGAAGTGCTATCTAACAATGTAAAAACAGGAACCACCAGACAGAAAGTTTACTTCGAAAGCGATGTTTGACAAAAGCAATATTATTTATGTAGTTTTGTACATAGACAAATAAGCATTTCAATTGTTGCAATTTAATTGTATTCATTTTAAGGTCTTTCCGTCTGACTTGGTTTTCATTCATTTTTTTATCGTCAGTCATTGCGTGGTTGGAAGAATGTTGTCTATTCTTGCCCTGTTTGTTATTGAGGTTGTTTATTTTTTAAACTTTGTTGGATTTTTATGAGAAAATTGTTGAATTGTCCACTGAGTGCTCAGCAAGCCTAAATGTATGAAGTTTCAATGTTAAATTTGTGGGGTTTTTTTGTATTTAATAGGTGAGAAATTTATCTGTCTGTCTGTCAGTCTGTCTGTCTGTCTGGTAGTCATACTTTCACATCCAGCAATGACCAATACTTACTTGATGTATATTACACTACCATCAAACCTGCTGGAATGGTAAGGAATGATGAGATACAACACTCAATGAAGGTCAAGGTCATCCTCAAGGTCAAAGTCACGAGGTCAAATGTATCACAGGTAACACAAGGTCAGTTATATCACAGGTAACACAAGATCAGTTATATCACAGGTAACACAAGGTCAAATATATCACAGGTAACACAAGGTCAAATATATCACAGGTAACACAAGGTCAAATATATCACAGGTGACACAAGATCAAATATATCACAGGTAACACAAGGTCAAATATATCACAGGTAACACTAGGTCAAATATATCACAGGTGACACAAGGTCAGATATAACACAGGTAACACAAGGTCAAATATATCACAGGCAACACAATGTCAAATATATCACAGGTAACACAAGGTCAAATATATCACAGGTAACACTAGGTCAAAAATATCACAGGTGACACAAGGTCAAATATATCACAGATAACACAAGGTCAAATATATCACAGGTGACATTCCTGTTCTTGCACAGTTCCAACATGATCTTCCTCTGTATATAAGATGTTTGCTATGAAACATTTATTTTTACTTTCATTCTGATTGCAATATTTTTTTTTATGAATTTTGACATTTTGCAATGATCGTTATCATGACCGAACAATATGAAAGATGAACAAATAGTATAATTTATGCCGTTTTATTTATTGCTCTATTTTCTAGACTTTCTGAAAGTGAAGTAGATATTAGATTTTGCAATAAAAGGAAGAACTGAAAAGGGGTAGGGCCACGAAGCCCAATATTGGCTCGAGTTTTGAACATTGTACTTCAAAGAATTTTTAATTGTGATTTGACATATTGAAACATTCTCTACTGAATCACAAATCTATCTTTTGTAAATCTTGCATTTATAAACAGCTTTTAGCCCTTTTAAAACACCAAAATAGGTCATATTCTGCGAAACTGATGCAAATGCTACATATTTCTATTAAATCAGCAATGCCCGCATATCGGAAAGATTATCATTATATTCTTTCGTCATAAACGTTTTATCTCAGTTAACGCACGCTGCCACATTGAATTCTTCTACAAAAGACAAATTTCCAAGCAATTTTTGCCATATTTTGTAAATAACGTCAAAATGATGTCACTTCATAACGTCATTACAGTTAAGTGGCGCTTTGTTTCATGATATTTTTCTTTTCATTAAAAGCGGTAAATTTGTGAATTTTTAAGAGAGATACATGTATCAAGTATTTCTAATGAAATTTATTTCTAGAGAAAAATCAAGTGCCGATTTAGAGATATCATGGCCCAACCCCTTTAAGGTGCAAATTAACAATATTTTTGAGTTATTTCATTTTGTAAGGAAGACCATTATGACACTATTTTATATGATACCTACAGCTGAGAGAAGTTGATGTGCATTTAACATGTTTAAACATACAGAAACCTTTTTAATTTCTGAAGTCTTAGTTTTCCATCTTTTTAGATTTCACCATGTTCCTGGATGTGACAATTATAATTAAGAATTTTAGGAATTTGTATGACCAATGTTTTATTCTTTCATTCCAACAGTCTTTATTTTTCAAAGGTCACCTATGACCAAAAGCTTGAATTTTTTTTATCTTTTTATATTGATCTATTTTTCACTCAAACTCATGAAATCATGAGAACATTTCACAATTTTTATATAACTTGTAGACTATGTTTTTATTACTTTGTTTTAGATAGTAAGAAGTTTTTGAAATAACACATTATCTATTAGGTAAATTTGATGATATTTTAAACATTGTGTATTTTGGAAACTCTGTGTAATTTGCAATACTACTACTTGTACACTATGTTGATTGATATCCAGTATGGACAATCTATTTATGTGTTTTCCTCATTTCAGTTTGCAACAAAATTTGTGCTCAATAATCAAGATATGAAATCAAATTATTTTTTACAAAGCCTTCTGTACATTGCAAATGTCATATTTATTAAATTTTTGAATTACATGTATTTGAATGTTAACAACTTCATGTTTTTCTCATAGCATCTTTTATTTCAATTGTGAAACAATTTCACACAGCCATTTGAACGAAATGTTTTCTTATTTTTGTTTTCAATTAATCAATTTATTTGTTTGTTTTTTCATGTACTACTAGATTTTAGAATAAATCTGTACATGTACATTCCATTTTCTGTTTGCAAATAACTTTTTTCTTCTTGTTCTTGATTTTGACATATATTTTCTTGTCTTGCTATCTATTATCAATTTAGGCATTTCTAGTCCCTTAACAGCAAAGCTGTAGGGGATTCTCAGTTTTGGGTTTTTTTTTTCTTGCTTGCATTAGTATAGTATAGTGTGATTGAAACATACAAGTGTTCTTGTTTACTGGGAATTTACTCAGCCGTATTGTTATGGTCAAAAGAAAAAAAAATATTAGTGCCTTGAATTTTTTTTTTTTTTTTTTTTTTATAAAACATGTTCATATAGTTATTATATTTGTTAAATTCTGGTGCAATAATGATTTCTGATTCAGGCAAAGAATGTACATATGAATTTCCCGTGTCTTTTCAAAACATTTTCTATTCTTTGAACTACATGTATACTGGTGCTATCAACTGTTGTGAATTCTTCAGGCTTTAGAAATACAGGATATGATATTTTCAAGTTCATGAATTTTTTTTGATTATTGTATTTGATTGTTGGACCACCTTCAGTTATTTAGGATTTGTTAGTCTCTTACTGGCTTGGCTGAGGGGACTAATATATTTTCCACCCCCCTTTTTTTATTGGGATTTTAATTTTATATCAGTTTATGATAGCATTTTGCATGAGAACAAATCTTTTTAGATTCTTTCAAGAGATAGAGTTAGCTCCCTTTCACCACGTACCTGATGATGTGTTTTTATTACAACAAGCATTGTGTAGTAACTTAATATATCCTATGTTAGGTACCGTCCTAAATAAGTTTATGTAAGGTACCATGCCAAATAAGTTTATATATTAGGTACCATCCCAAATAAGTTTATATGTTAGGTAACATCCTAAATAAGTTAATGTTAGGTACCATGCCAAATAAGTTTATATATTAGGTACCATCCCAAATAAGTTAATATGTTAGGTAACATCCTAAATAAGTTAATGTTAGGTACCATGCCAAATAAGTTTATATTAGGTACCATCCCAAATAAGTTTATGTAAGGTACCATCCTAATTAAGTTTATGTTAGGTACCATCCTAATTAAGTTTATGTTAGGTACCATCCTAATTAAGTTTATGTTAGGTACCATCCTAATTAAGTTTATGTTAGGTACCATCCCAAGTAAGTGTATGTAAGGTACCATCCCAAATAAGTTTATATTAGGTACCATCCCAAATAAGTTTATGTTAGGTACCATCCCAAATAAGTTTATATTAGGTACCATCCCAAATAAGTTTATATTAGGTACCATCCCAAATAAGTTTATATTAGGTACCATCCCAAATAAGTTTATGTAAGGTACCATCCCAAGTAAGTTTATGTTAGGTACCATCCCAAGTAAGTTTATATTAGGTACCATCCCAAATAAGTTTATGTTAGGTACCATCCCAAGTAAGTTTATATTAGGTACCATCCTAAATAAGTTTATATTAGGTACAATGCCAAATAAGTTTATATTAGGTACCATCCCAAATAAGTTTATGTAAGGTACCATCCCAAATAAGTTTATCTTAGGTACCATCCCAAATAAGTTTATGTTAGGTACCATCCCAAGTAAGTTTATGTTAGGTACCATCCCAAATAAGTTTATATTAGGTACCATGCCAAATAAGTTTGTATATTAGGTACCATCCCAAATAAGTTTATGTAAGGTACCATCCTAAATAAGTTTATGTTAGGTACCATGCCAAATAAGTTTATATTAGGTACCATCCCAAATAAGTTTATGTAAGGTACCATCCTAATTAAGTTTATGTTAGGTACCATCCTAATTAAGTTTATGTTAGGTACCATCCCAAGTAAGTGTATGTAAGGTACCATCCCAAATAAGTTTATATTAGGTACCATCCCAAATAAGTTTATGTTAGGTACCATCCCAAGTAAGTTTATGTTAGGTACCATCCCAAATAAGTTTATATTAGGTACCATCCCAAATAAGTTTATGTTAGGTACCATCCCAAGTAAGTTTATGTTAGGTACCATCCCAAATAAGTTTATATTAGGTACCATCCCAAATAAGTTTATGTTAGGTACCATCCCAAGTAAGTTTATATTAGGTACCATCCTAAATAAGTTTATATTAGGTACAATGCCAAATAAGTTTATATTAGGTAACATGCCAAATAAGTTTATGTAAGGTACCATCCCAAGTAAGTTTATGTAAGGTACCATCCCAAATAAGTTTATCTTAGGTACCATCCCAAATAAGTTTATATTAGGTACAATCCCAAATAAGTTTATGTAAGGTACCATCCCAAATAAGTTTATATTAGGTACCATCCCAAATAAGTTTATGTTAGGTACCATCCCAAGTAAGTTTATGTAAGGTACCATCCCAAATAAGTTTATCTTAGGTACCATCCCAAATAAGTTTATGTTAGGTACCATCCCAAGTAAGTGTATGTAAGGTACCATCCCAAATAAGTTTATGTTAGGTACCATCCCAAATAAGTTTATGTTAGGTACCATGCCAAATAAGAAGTTGCTCTTTATATATGAAAGGCAGAATTCATAGCAGATCTCGGATTCTAAAACAAAGTGGAAGATAACTCTTCTTCAAGAAAAAAACTAGGTTTTGTAATTTTCATGTACATTCTTCCTACATTTTAAATGTGTTTTTACTAAGCCTTATCACTGTGATATCAATCTGAATTTATGTAATATTAATGACAGTTTAAGCCAAAATCAATTGCTTCATAATTTTTATAGCCTCAATTTGTACATGCATCTTTGTATTAAAGAATTCTTGTTTTAAAGAAAATACATTGCTGAAGTATGACAGTCTCTATTTGAAGAAATTTTTTATAGGGTACAAACATTTTATGAAATTTTTAAAGTAACTGTTATATTTTTAATAAAAATGAAAATGCATGGTTCATTTTAATCTTGTGATGATGATTCTTTCATTAATATTCTGTAGGAGTTGGCCATTGTTTGACATTTAAATATTTTGTGTTCCTTTCTGTAATATTTCTCTAGTCAATATTTCCTTGAGGTGCAGTACTATAGCTCAATAGTAATTTATTTGCAGATGAACAATTATACTGTATTTTCTGTACCTTTAAAGAATCAGGAGCCATTCTAATTATACTGTACGTGTAGTTATTTTAGCACAACCAGATGTTTGCGGACACATGACAAAATGGGCAGATTTACATATTAGCTTAATCATGAATAAGTGCACTTATTAGTTATTTTCCATTAATATGTACAATAGTTTGATTACTTAGTGTAGTTTTTATAAGTGCAATGACAAAGCTTACACTCTGCTAAAATATGACAGTCGCTAAAATAAGTACTCATACAGTACATACATTGAATGGATTTCACATCCTAAACAGTAGTCTGCACAGCTCAGAAAGCTGCAATTTCTTTTCTTTTTAAAAGTTTCATTTTTAAAAGAAAGAAAAATTACACTGGTTTCAATTCCTTGTATTTTATTGTGTAAGTTTTGTGATTGTTGCTAAAATTTTTCTTCACAAGAACCAGAAATTTGTTTTGAAGCAGAGTTTCTGATGCTTTTCAGATATTTTACAATGACATTCATAAATGGTATATTAAGTGTTTAAAAATAGTGAAGAACTATCCTAGATAAAAAGTAACTTAAACTACTATTACACAGCCAATTGTGCCTCATATGAAATTCAGGTGAAATTTACATCAACTTTACATAAAAGTTCACATGAAATTTATGTGAAACGAGCATGAACATGAAATTTACATGAAATTTTTTACGTGAAGTTCTTGTGAAGTTTCTGACAAACATTTTATGTGAATTCAATTTCGCAATGGTAGTCACGAAGAAAAATTCATGTAAAATTCATATGAAGTAAATTTATGTGAAAATCATGTGAAAAATATTTAACATAAATCTTATGTGAAATTCATATGAATTTCACATGAACTTTCATGTGAAATTTACATGATGCTAATTTCATATGAATTTCATGTGAGGCACAATTGGCTGTGTAGCCTATTTTAAAAACATAACAATCTCAATAATTTACGAACAACAGTAGTGTGATTTAATTTTTTCTATCAAAAGAATTTCGAAAGCTATTTGTTTCATGAGAAATATAAGATGACATGCCTGGTACATATGGAATGATTAATACATTTAAGCAATGTTGGTTATAAAGTTTATATAGTTTCATTTCTTTAGATTAGATTGAAATTTGGACATGCCTCTATTTTGAGACATGAAAATTGGATTTATTTGAATGTATATCATGTTAATCATTTACAAATTGGGGAACATTTTTTTTCAGTTTTTAAGTTTATATTTGATATTTACAAATATAATGCTACGGACATTGTTCATGTATGAACATAACAGAACGTGAATTATATATATATTTTCAGTCACATGTATATGTATAGACTGTCATTTGCTACACGTTGTCTTTCCCATTCATGTATATTGATGTTTTATAAGAACAATTTTGTTAAAGCAATTTTTGAAATGTTTTAGTAAACAGTCTTCCATCTGCATTTGTTTTCAACTTCATTTTGAGCTCACCCGAACTATTGACCGGTGAGCTTTTGTCAAACCATGTTTTGGTCAAACCTTGAAACCTTGGACATATTTCATGAACTACATGTATAAGCTGGTGCAAGGTTTACATATATCACATGTAAATTCCTCATGACCAGAGCTTTCATTTCATACCATGACTTTTGACCTAGTTACAGAAGCACAGCAAAAGTAGATGAATGATATTGCCAAAAATATGTACATGTACAATAAATGTACTCGTACTTTCGTTGAAAATAACAAATTTTGAAACTTGCAACATGAAGGTATCATTGTTTTTCACACTCTTTGGTCATATTACATTGTTTAGATTGAGCATCACTGCCAAGGATTAGGTACCGGAAACGTGCATGTCTGGTCCATGCTGCAAAGTTATCTATTTTTGTGTCGCCTGCAAAGCATAGCGACACTTAGGGATCACTTTGTCCGTTGTCCGTCTGTCACACTTTGGGTGTCACAGCCCATAACTTTTGATTGGTAAGTGATAGGGCTTTGATATTTCACATGTGTATTCCTTGTGACAAGACCTTCCATAATTTTTGACCTAGTGACCTTGACCTACATATTTGACATACTTTTCAAAAAAATTAAAAATGGATATATCTTTTGATTGGTAAGAGTTAGGACTTTGATATTTCACATGTGCAATTCTGTGGCAAGACCTTTCTACACATACCATAATTTTTGACCTTGTGACCTTGACCTCGATATTTGACCTACTTTTGAAAAAAAGATAAGATTCAATATATCTTTTTGATTGGTAAGTGATAGGGCTTTGATATTTCACATGTGTATTCCTTGTGACAAGACCTTCCTACACATACCATGATTTTTTTACCTATTGACCTTGACCTACATATTTGACCTTTTCAAAAAAATTAAGAATGGATATATCTTTTGATTGGTAAGTGATAGGGCTTTGGTATTTCACATGTGTATTCCTTGTGACAAGAGCTTTCTACACAGACCATAATATTTGACCTTTTGACCTTGATCTAGATATTTGATCTACTTTTAGCAAAATAATATTGGTTATATCTTTTGATTGGTAGGTGATAGGGCTTTGATATTTCACATGTATTTTCCTTGTAGCAATGTCATTCTACACATACTATAATTTTTGACCTTGACCTAGCTATTTGACCTTCTTTTCTGAGGTTGTATATATTTTTTAATTGGTAGGTGATAGGTCTTTAATATTTCTTATGATGAGACCTTTTTGTAACCAATTTTTACGTAGTGACCTTGACCTAGATGATCGACCCTCTGTTCTGAAAATTTGAGAATGACCATAACTTTTCATTTGTAATTAAGAGGTCTGATATTTCAAATGAATTTCATTTGACAAGCTTTTTCTACTGATACCAATAATTTGATCCACATTCTAGAATAATAATCAAACCGCTTCGCAGGCGACACAAGCATTCCTTGGATTGCTATTTTTAAAATTTAATGATGCTATTGAATTAGAAGAGTTTAACGTTACAATATATTTTCAAGCTGTGGTATTTCAGATTTCACTTTATGGAATAGAATGTACAATGTAACTTTTTTAAGCACTTTACTTTCTTTGTTTAAAGAGAAAAGAAGTGTTCCGACACTGCCATCAAGGAGCAGCCAATGTCAAATTCTGTGAACTAAACATGATGAATCCTGGTTAGTGGTACTTTAAGCCACAGTTACTCTGAGAAATGTAAGAGATCTTGTGACAATCCCATGTACTGTTTCCAAGAAAACATTTCTCGCCAAAAGTGAACAGATCTAATTTCGTGTAGGTTCTATTCAGAGGCGTAATTAAATGAGAAATGTAATCAAATATCATTCATTTGAGGATCGGTGCAGGGATGATGACCTCTTGTTATCAATTTTAGGGTTTGTTACTGTCATACTTTCTTCTCAAAGAAGGTATTTAAATAAGTATACACCTGAGTATGACAAGCCCTATAACGTATTTATCATGCCGAGAATCAATTTGTAGAGATAAAAGAGAAAAAATATGATTTTTGGTAAAATAAGCATTTTATTCAAAATTGAAAATGAAGAAAATTCAAAAAAAAATTTTACCAAAAAATTAAAGCAATGACCAGACATTATGTTTGATCGGCTTCTTTTTGTAATATTGTCCCTATCCTAGCTCCAGTATTTTGATGAAAATTACTCGACACTATTTTGAACAAGAATGATCCCTAACTTGTTTTGTCCAGTATATATAGAATGTATGGTCGGCTAAGTGGAAAAAAGCCTTTAGACAACGGCATTGGAAGTTATATTATTGTCATCAAATTATACCTAAATTTCTTAAACTAAGGGGTATTTTTGGAATCTGAATTAAAGTTTTGTACTCGAATTTCATTCCCTGATACTTCATTTTCCTTTGCTTGATTTCGATATCACAAAATTGTTAAAACCTTCAGAAAATGTTATTCTGTGATCATCTCGAAATGTTGGACATCTCCAGCTTCACATAACTTGTTATGCGCATTACTTAAAATTGTTGATATACGCAAAGGGTGCTCTGAAAATTTATTATAGAACTTGTATTTCAATTTTGACAAATTCAGATAATGTATTATTTAGAATTTTACAGTGGTTTTATTAATACAATGAAATGGATCAAAGGCAGATCAATCGAAACAGTATTGAATTTGAAGACGTCTAACATAGAAATGATCGTCTTCCTTACCGCGGATACTTTCCTGAATCAACAACATAGCATTAAAATTTATCGTTTTAACCTGAATCTTTATATTAGTAGCATTGCAAACTGACCATTTGTTACGAAAGGACTCCATGACCGACTCTGTCTTTTCGAGATCGAAGACTGGTCCATAATCACTTGTCCTACCTGAGAGTTGGTCTTACTTCTCAGTTGTTTGAATATTATGAGCTGCTCAAGTCAGCAGAGCAAGGGTATTTTTTCTTTTGATATCTATTTACATAGTTTTTATGTTACCTAGAACCCATGTGATTCACTGTCTGCTTTTCTTTTTTTTTTTTTTTTTTTTTTTTTTTTTTTTTTTGTATTTTGCCTATACAGCACTCCGATGATCTAATGAATAATTTAAGGAATTTTCATCACTTTTGATTGCTTTGAGTTCTACTTTCTATCTAGATTTATTGAAGCTTTGTTTCTGAATTTATATTTAGTTTGTGGAAATGATATAAGAAAATACATTACAATCATTCAACATAGGAAAACTTTTATTTCATGATGAAAGTTGCGAAAATTCTCGATGTTTTTGGTAGAACTTTTGTGAAATTGGACACAGATACCAACACAATTTACTATTATAATGCATATTGCTGTTACTTTTAACATACTCGACCCTTGTTGAGAAAAAAAATCTTGGTCATTGGTCTATTTGTAAGCGTAAAATATTGCTATTTTCCAAAAAGTACACCAAAAATGATTTCTCTTCAGGTTTAAAAAGTTTGGTTTTTGAGTAGTCCTTTTCCATCTGTATTACCATTTCAATTGTCCGATGATTCTATTTTACCGTTTGCAAATAGAAGGGAAATTTCCGTTTTCTAAAAAAACTTGTTAGTACTTTAGTGTCGGAACTCGATTAGGATGCAAAAGTCACAATCAACAGGCAAAGGAATTCATGAAAATTGATGAAACAAAATAAAGATAAGGGTGAGATCCCTACAGTGAAAACAACGGGAAAAGACCAAGCGGACGAAAACACGGTGGCAATAACACACCTCCATAGAAACACAAAGGACAATGTTGATTTAGGACATTTTACTTTGGAGTCTTTCGATTTTCTGTTATTATAATTCACTTTATAAATAGCATAGTGATAGTTTTTTATTTCCCATTTTCTAGTTTGTACTCATATCTTCTTTTTATTTTATTTTTTTTTTATTATTTATCAAGAATTTGTATGTCTTGAGTTGAAATTTTCTTGATGAAGGTATAACCGTATTATTGACCTCTTGTAGGCATCAGGTGTAGCAATGTTAATGACGTTTATACGTGAAAACGTCATGCACTCCCAGATAAACGTGCGTATTACGTAGGTCATACCGTTCAATAATTGATAAAGGTATAACCGTATCATTGACCTGTTGTAGGCATCATGCGTAGCGTTTATACGTGATAACGTCATGCACTCCTAGATAAACATGCGTATTACGTACGTCATACCGTCCATTAGTGCATCACATGATAAATCCTCGGAATTTCATTGGTTAAGCACGCGGGGACTATGAGAGAATAGTGCCCAGCACTGACGCTCGGGCACTATTCCTTCCAAAAGCAACACTATGAGAGAATAGTACCCACACAAACGGACATTGATAAGTAAATAATTGATGAAGGTATAACCGTATTATTGACCTGTTGTAGGCATCATGCGTAGCAGTGTCAATGACGTTTATACGTGAAAACGTCATGCACTCCTACTGTCCTGTTCACTAATTCCAGAGCACCCTGTTTTGCCGATTTTCTCTAAAATATGATATTGTCATCTTCCAAAAAGATATCAGTTTTATAGTACTCCTTTAGTCGTAACAGAAAATACCATTGTTTTGTTTGTACGTCAATTAAGTTAGAAATAGGACGGAACATAAAAAGTCTATGGGGATTTTCTATAGTAAAATCGCTGAAAATGTATGACGTCGGAGGCTTTGACGTCACTGTTTACTATTGTTGACACGGAGAACACTATGGCGGCTTGAAATTAACATGGGAATTTTCCGTAAACATTTTATTTTGCATATTGCGGATTGAAGGCAGCTGATTGGGTAAGTTAAAGTTATTATCCAGTTACGACTAAAGGAGGTCAATTCTCGGAAACAATGAATAATAGGACAATTCATCAGACGACAGAATAAATGGCCAAAACAGGGTGCTCTGGAATTAGTGAACAGGACAGTAGATAAACGTGCGGATTACGTACGTCATACCGTCCAATAATTGTTTTTTACTTCCTCATTTATTATTTGTTAGAACTTGTATATTGGAAGCAGACACTTTTAGCCAAGTCGTATATGAAGAATTTGAGATAAAATAGACGTTATACGTACTTCGAGTGAACTGATTACAATAATTTGGATAGTACTAATAATGACCTGGTTGTAATAAAACAGGTGTTGAACGTGGGCGTAAACGTTGCTGAAATGGAGGAAGATTTGATAACTATCAGGAAAAAATTAATCCAATTAGTTTATGTGTTCCGTTTATGATGGCCATTTGTCTTGTTTCCTTTTTTTGTTTTTTTTTTTTTTTTGTTTTTTTTTTTTTTTTTTGCTCACATGACATTCCATCGTGTCTAATTTCAGGTATGCTTTCATTTGCAAAAATCTTATGAGTCTGACGTACTAATATTATGATGTAATATAATTTCATATATGTACTTAAATTGACTATGTAGTTTTACACCATCAATATTGAAATATTCGATCTATTATCAAATTTTCAGTACACCATATGCGCATTTCAACAAGTTATGTCTCATCAGTGATGCTCGAGGCTTAAACAAGAAAATTAAAATAATATGAAAGTATGAAGAGCAGAAGTGTAAACTTAATTGACCTAATATATTTCTGCCAAAGAACCGTTTTAGAATAGAGTTATGTTATTACGGAGATACCCCTTAGTATTGGAAAATGTGACTTAGAATTACAAATATATTTCAAGTCAATTTTTAGTTTGAACTAAACTTTAGTTTCGGAAATTCGTTTACAAATACATATATCAAAAGCAATGAAAGTGTATCTAATATTTTGCACAAGCATAACAATGAACTTTCTTCATCCAACATTTCTATTTCTCAATTGGATTTCCCGATCATATATTGCATACATAAACTGCACAAGTCTCCTTACAAATTTCGATTCATTGCTAATTCTAGCAACTGTCCCACTACAGTTTTGTCTTGAAATCTTCCATCAGCACTTACGGCTATAAGGGAACACGTAACAATGAAACTGTTCTTAACAGGACGATGTTAATTTCTTTTGGTCTATTAAAGATTTAGGGGATGTGATTGACAAAATGAAAACTAAAACTTTCCAAGCGAAAACCATTTCTTCATACGACATGTACACCACGCTTCCTCACGTTAAAATTAATGATCGGTTGTCAAAACTAATTAAATGGTGTTTTGGTCGAGAGGGGTCACCTGTGTAATGCTTTTTCCTTCCTCTTGGACAATATTTATGTTAAATTTGGTGAGGATATTTACAAACAGGTTGTAGGGATCCTTATGGGTACCAACTGTGCGCCTCTTGTTGCAGATTTATTTTATACACTTATGAAAAGGAATTTATCCAAAATCTTCAAAAGAACAGAAAATTTGATGGTTTGAAATGCTTTACTTATACGTCTAGGTACCCGGACGATATTCTCACTATTGACAATCCTGTTTTATAATACATATAAGAATGAAATTTATCCACAGGAGTTGACACTCAACAAGACAAACATTAAAAATACAGAAACACCATTTTTGGACCTAAATATTAAAATTACAAACGAAGAAATCCATACCAGTGACAATTTATGACAAAAGAGATGATTTTTTATTCAACATAGTAATTTTCCACTGGCTTGACTGTGACGTTCCCAGACTACCGTCATACGGTATTTACATATCACAGCTCATCCGGTACGCTATAGCGTGCATTAATGTTTTGGATTTTCAAAGTAGAAATGTACATATAACCAAGAAACTTTTAGGTCAAGGTTTCCGCTTTCATGAATAAGTAAAGACTTTTTGGAAAACACAGCCTGCATTTTATGGTGACATAATAAACAAAATTACCAGGATCAAAGGCAGACAGCATAGCCATCGAAAATACGTCAGATTTATCAAACGCCTTTTATATCGTGGGTATGATCCTAACATCACCAGACGGACGCTCGACATGGTATTGGACCAATCTACAGTCTTGTACCAGCGCATTCTTAAGACTTGCACTCTGACCGACTGTGACAACGGGACTCAATGACTAGCCTTGTCCAAACCTCTTTAGAGAAGACAGGGCCCCGACCACTTGTCCTCTCTGAATGTGGGTCGGACTCCCCTCGATATAACATGCATGAGCTCGCTACAGCCGGCAGAGCACGGACATCATTTCGTACGCCCCTACCCTATTTCTATATATATTTACATATTCACCTGTGTTCCTTGGGCCCCTGCGTTCTGTTGTCTTGTTTGTATGTCATCTTTCAGTGAGGAGGTTATTTTACACAACAATTGTGCGTTCTTCGAGACCTTTGGGCAACCGGAAAAAAGGGAGGGTTGTGCGCACGTAATCCAGGATAACCACACCATCTGTTACTAACGTGGCTGATGGCCGTCCTAAGTCAGCACCGATTGCCCATGGGATTCGTTGGTTTATTCGTTGTCTTTTATGTTCGATGTTTGATTCTCGTTTGCTGTTCCTTGTCTCTTGCTGTATGTGTCTTCTCTGTGTTTTCACTTGGGGTGTTTGGTGTGTTGCTGTTGGTGCTGCAACGGAGTTTTGTTGGAGATCCCCTCTTTTCTTGGTAATACTTTGAAAATTTCAAATTTTAAAGCACCATATGCACATTTCAACAACTTATGTCTGTTGAATAACTCTTTATAAATATCTATAGGACGCAAAATTCAGTTTTCCACAAATTATTCCAAAGAATGGGTATATCTCACAGGCATGAAACCTGAGATGATTTATGTGTGGTGCTTACAATGTAGTCCTTTGAACTTTCTGCTCCCTTGCTTGTATATGCTAGTACATTTTAAGTGAGTTTTCGTAGACAACCATTCAAATATTCGATTGGGATATAAAGCGGAACATACCTACATCTTTTCCAGCATTGTAGACTTACCAATCGGGACAATGCGACCCCATGACGAACACTGTCCAAACTTCGTCAAGGAAGACTGGGTCCTGAATGTTGGTCGAACCTCTTTGGTGATTAATCATGAGCTCGCTTATGTATTTGGATAAGCGAATGGGTTGTATCCATTAACTGAACAATCACACCATTTACTACAGATAAAGGAGATGGTGCTTTTGTTGTTGTTGAGGTTCTGTTTGGTTTCTGTTGCTGACCTTGCCCCTGTTTTTGTGTCGTTTTGGAGATATGAGGAATTGGAAAGAAACTTAGATTTATAGAATGAAATTGTTTATGTAAAGTTTTTAAGGATGGAATGGTTAACACCATTTAGTCTAAAAAAAAGGAATGGCAATATTAGATAAAAGAAGAAAATCTTGGACTTTTGAAAATTTTCAAAAATGTAGTTTCTAGAATCAGAGCTCAATTCATGCAGTTTGAAAGAAATGAGGGGATCTCCAACAACACTAGGGTACAGCACCCACATAAAAACTCTAAAACACCCAATGCAAAAACACAGAACAGACACTCACAGAAAGAGACGTAAAATGGACAAGGGATACCAACTCACACCATAGAAACATTAAGGTACTGGAGGCATTTTGTAACTGTTTCCCTAACATTGAATAGTACTCCATTCAGTGGTACAAAATCAGCCCTGTAATATTGATCCATCCTCCATACCTTAAGAACAAAGACGTAGATACATGTATGAGTGAAATTCAATATATGAATACTCTCCCTTTAGACGTGTTAGAAATTCATTAAACAAATCTCGAAAATAATAAATCTCTCTAGATACGCCATTGACTCAAATTTCCCATATAATTACGATTTCATATTTAGACTTATATGATGTCTTGCCATATTCATTGCATAAATCATATTACTTAGCGTGTTTGTCTGACGTCTACATATTGACGATGTTTCGTTAATTAAATTGAGATTAAACACATTTTTCGTTATTCTTAGGAGTTCATGGGCGACTCGACTCTATAAATATGTTCTGGTCTTGTTGCTCATTCCATTGGCAATTCAGCACTGTTTGGGGAGAATGAGTGTGGTGCTAGGAATTCTGTACTTCTCTCTTCTGTCTTTGTCCTCGGCTGATGACGTTGACGTCGCAGTGCCTTTGTCTGACATTATCACCTTGATGAAAGGCAACAAATTGTCTGACCAAAAGGTATCGGAAAGGTCACCAGGAACACTTCCATCAAAAGCAACAAGCGGAGCATGGGAAAGATTCAAGGACACAGGGTTCAGAACGCTTAAAGAGGCCTTATCACCAGATGCGGTAAAGCTGTCTGCCAACCAAATAGGAGCTTTTAGGTTATGTAAAGGAGAGAAGGATTGCAGTGATACAAGCAGTAATCATGGATTGCTCAGAGAACAATATGCCGCTATCGGTAGAAAATTTGGCAGGCTCAACAGACTTTTAAGGAGAAGGCTACGAAAAGATGACCCCTTAGTTCTTACTGCTAAGTTTACGCTGACGGAGGTCGAGCAAAAGAAAGTTGGGAAGAGATTCTTGAAAATGGTAAACAATGGACATGTGACTACATTTGGCTCACCGAAGAAGTACTACGGAGAAATCGCCATTAGTCTCAAATAAAATTTTGACTGCAGGTAAATATTGAATCAATACAGTTCCTTGAATTTGTTTATCAAATAAAATTGTCATCAGCATTTGTATCCCTCGCCCAGTCCTGTATTTTCCCCCGGAAAGACCATTAGTGTCATCCACATATACATTGGCCGCTCATATTTAATTTTGACAAAATTGATTTTTTATGATAAAAAGGGAAATTTGATAAGCAGATAATTTTAGAATGAATTAAATTAAAGAACCTCTGGTCTTATGGATTAATGTGCTTCTATAACATTTTGTTTCAGCAATATATTTACATTTATATGACATTTTTTTCTGTACGTTCTAAAGGCGGTCCTCTTGTGTTTATTGTCAGTTATTTAAGAACTCTTGAGGTTTATAACTGTGAATGTTTCTGTATCAATTTGACTTTCCTTGAATCAACACCGATGGGAATTAATGAAGATTAGAAACAAACATGCTCAGCGTTTCAGGGATTAATCTGATAAGTGTGTGCTTATTAGCTAGATTTTTCAACTTTGGGTGAAGTTCATGAAGGGTAATTTCAATCCCTCCATAGATGTTTTGGGTGAAGTTCATGAAGGGTAATTTCAATCCCTCCATAGACGTTTTGTGTGAAGTTCATGACGGGTAATTTCAATCCCTCCATAGATGTTTTGGGTGAAGTTCATGAAGGGTAATTTCAATCCCTCCATAGATGTTTTGGGAGAAGTTCATGAAGGGTATTTTCAATTTCACCATAGATGTTTTGTGTGAAGTTCATGAAGGGTAATTTCAATTCCTCCATAGATGTTTTGGGAGAAGTTCATGAAGGGTAATTTCCATCCCTCCATAGATGTTTTGGGTGAAGTTCATGAAGGGTAATTTCAATCTCTCCATAGATGTTTTAGGTGAAGTTCATGAAGGGTAATTTCAATCCCTCCATAGATTTTTTAGGTGAAGTTCATGAAGGGTAATTTCAATCCCTCCATAGATGTTTGGGTGAAGTTCATGAAGGGTAATTTCAATCCCTCCATAGATGTTTTGGGTGAAGTTCATGAAGGGTAATTTCAATCCCTCCATAGATGTTTTGGGTGAAGTTCATGAAGGGAAATTTCAATCCCTCCATAGATGTTTGGGTGAAGTTCATGAAGGGTAATTTCAATCCCTCCATAGATGTTTTGGGTGAAGTTCATGAAGGGTAATTTCAATCCCTCCATTGATGTTTGGGTGAAGTTCATGAAGGGTGATTTCAATCCCTCCATAGATGTTTGGGTGAAGTTCATGAAGGGTAATTTCAATCCCTCTATAGATGTTTTGGGTGAAGTTCATGAAGGGTAATTGCGATCTCTCCATAGATGTTTGGGTGAAGTTCATGAAGGGTAATTTCAATCCCTCCATTGATGTTTGGGTGAAGTTCATGAAGGGTAATTTCAATCCCTCCATAGATGTTTTGGGTGAAGTTCATGAAGGGTAATTTCAATCCCTCCATAGATGTTTTGGGTGAAGTTAATGAAGGGAAATTTCAATCCCTCCATAGATGTTTTGGTGAAGTTCATGAAGGGTAATTTAAATCCCTCCATAGATGTTTTGTGTGAAGTTCATGACGGGTAATTTCAATCCCTCCATAGACGTTTTGTGTGAAGTTCATGACGGGTAATTTCTATCCCTCCATAAATGTTTTGGGTGAAGTTCATGAAGGGTAATTTCAATCCCTCCATAGATGTTTTGGGAGAAGTTCATGAAGGGTAATTTCAATTCCTCCATAGACGTTTTGTGTGAAGTTCATCAAGGGTAATTTCAATTCCTCCATAGACGTTTTGTGTGAAGTTCATGAAGGGTAATTTCAATTCCTCCATAGATGTTTTGGGAGAAGTTCATGAAGGGTAATTTCCATCCCTCCATAGATGTTTAAGGTGAAGTTCATGAAGGGTAATTTCAATCCCTCCATAGATTTTTTAGGTGAAGTTCATTAAGGGTAATTCATTCCCTCCATAGACGTTTTCGGTGAAGTTCATGAAGGGTAATTTCAATCTCTCCATAGATGTTTTGGGTGAAGTTCATGAAGGGTAATTTCAATCCCTCCATAGATTTTTTAGGTGAAGTTCATGAAGGGTAATTCAATCCCTCCATAGATGTTTTGGGTGAAGTTCATGACGGGTAATTTTGATCCCTCCATAGATGTTTTGGGTGAAGTTCATGAAGGGTAATTTCAATCCCTCCATAGATGTTTTGGGTGAAGTTCATGACGAGTAATTTTGATCCCTCTATAGATGTTTTGGGTGAAGTTCATGACGGGTAATTTTGTTCCCTCCATAGATGTTTTGGGTGAAGTTCATGAAGAGTAATTTCAATCCCTCCATACATGTTTTGGTGAAGTTCATGAAGGGTAATTTTAATCCCTCCATAGATGTTTTGGGTGAGGTTCATGAAGGGTAATTTCAATCCCTCCATAGATGTTTTGGGTGAAGTTCATGAAGGGTAATTTCAATCCCTCAATAGATGTTTTATGTGAAGTTCATAAAGGGTAATTTCAATCCCTCCATAGATGTTTTGGGTGAAGTTCATGAAGGGTAATTTCAATCCCTCCATAGATGTTTTGGGTGAAGTTCATGAAGGGTAATTTCAATCCCTCAATAGATGTTTTGGGTGAAGTTCATGAAGGGTTATTTCAATCCTTCAATAGATGTTTTGGGTGAAGTTCATAAAGGGTAATTTCAATCCCTCTATAGATGGTTTGGGTGAAGTTCATAAAGGGTAATTTCAATTCCTCCATAGATGTTCTGGGTGAAGTTCATGACGGGTAATTTCGTTCCCATCATAGATGTCTGGGTGAAGTTCATGTAGAGTAATTTCAATCCCTCAATAGATGTTTGGGTGAAGTTCATTAAGGGTAATTTAAATCCCTCCATAGATGTTTTGGGTGAAGTTCATGAAGGGTAATTTCAATCCCTCCATAGATGTTTTCGGTGAAGTTCATGACGGGTAATTTAAATCCCTCCATAGATGTTTTCGGTGAAGTTCATGACGGGTAATTTAAATCCCTCCATAGATGTTTTCGATGAAGTTCATGAAGGGTAATTTCAATCCCTGCATAGATGTTTTGGTGAAGTTCATGAAGGGTAATTTCAATCCCTCCATAGATGTTTTGGATGAAGTTCATGAAGGGTAATTTCAATCCCTCCATAGATGTTTTCGGTGAAAATCATGACGGGTAATTTCGATCTCTCCATAGATGTTTTCGGTGAAGTTCATGAAGGGTAATTTCAATACCTCCATAGATGTTTTGGTGAAGTTCATGAAGGGTAATTTCAATCTCTCCATAGATGTTTTGGGTGAAGTTCATGACGGGTAATTTCAATCCCTCTATAGATGTTTTGGGTGAAGTTCATGACGGGTAATTTAAATCCCTCCATAGATGTCTTGGGTGAAGTTCATGACGGGTAATTTAAATCCCTCCATAGATGTCTTGGGTTAAGTTCATGAAGAGGAAATTTAAATCCATCCATAGATGTTTTGGGTGAAGTTCATGACGGGTAATTTAAATCCCTCCATAGATGTCTTGGGTGAAGTTCATGAAGGGTAATTTAAATCCCTCCATAGATGTTTTGGGTGAAGTTCATGACGGGTAATTTAAATCCCTCCATAGATGTTTTGGGTGAAGTTCATGACGGGTAATTTAAATCCCTCCATAGATGTTTTGGGTGAAGTTCATGACGGGTAATTTCAATCACTCTATAGATGTTTTGGGTGAAGTTCATGACGGGTAATTTAAATCCCTCCATAGATGTCTTGGGTGAAGTTCATGAAGGGTAATTTCAATCCCTCCATAGATGTTTTGGTGAAGTTCATGAAGGGTAATTTCAATCTCTCCATAGATGTTTTGGGTGAAGTTCATGACGGGTAATTTCAATCCCTCTATAGATGTTTTGGGTGAAGTTCATGACGGGTAATTTAAATCCCTCCATAGATGTCTTGGGTGAAGTTCATGACGGGTAATTTAAATCCCTCCATAGATGTCTTGGTTAAGTTCATGAAGGGTAATTTAAATCCATCCATAGATGTTTTGGGTGAAGTTCATGACGGGTAATTTAAATCCCTCCATAGATGTCTTGGGTGAAGTTCATGAAGGGTAATTAAAATCCCTCCATAGATGTTTTGGGTGAAGTTCATGACGGGTAATTTAAATCCCTCCATAGATGTTTTGGGTGAAGTTCATGACGGGTAATTTAAATATCTCCATAGATGTTTTATGTGAAGTTCATGACGGGTAATTTCAATCCCTCTATAGATGTTTTGGGTGAAGTTCATGACGGGTAATTTAAATCCCTCCATAGATGTCTTGGGTGAAGTTCATGAAGGGTAATTTAAATCCATCCATAGATGTTTTGGGTGAAGTTCATGAAGGGTGATTTCAATCCCTCCATAGATGTTCTGGGTGAAGTTCATGACGGGTAATTTCAATCCCTCCATAGATGTTTTCGGTGAAGTTCATGAAGGGTAATTTCAATCCCTCCATAGATGTTCTGGGTGAAGTTCATGAAGGCTAATTTCACTCCCTCCATAGATGTTTTGTTTGAAGTTCATCAAGGGTAATTTCAATCCCTCCATAGATGTTTTGGGTGAAGATCAATATCATATTTATGAAGTTTCTTTGTTTACGTGTTAATAGATAGATGATTTTTAAACCATGTTTAGATAGGTGTATGCTGTACAAATAGAAACAAATGAAAAGCAAAGAACAAAAATATCCGTTACATTTCTGTTATAGATAAGTCCTATTATTTATATATGGCCCTATTCCAAATATCAAGGCCGAAGTCTTATATTCTAGGACCATGTTATAGATAATAGAATATTTTCAGTTATATTTATTTCCTTACATTTCAGGCATTGAACCAGATCGATAACATAGGTGTTACTGACGTGCTTCGAGTATTTTACAAATTCACGCCACAAGACATTAAAGCTGTAATGAAAAACAATTATAACTGCGTACATGCATTGTCTGTGTTACAAAGTAAATAAATGTTCGGATTTTATTTGGCTTGTGTATCTAAGATGGATGTTTCTGGCCACTTCTGGCAACCATTTTGTTTGCTGACGTAACCCGTCTGAACCTTATTTCTGGGGAGTTTTCATCTAATAAATATTTATGCTTTGACTTGTTTTCTCCTTTGTCTGTTATTCTATATCAGTTTCTCCGTCCGTCCGTCTGTCTTGTTGTACTTTAGCTTTCATATATATATATATATATAGATATACCTTACTTGAAATACATCATACTTCGGTCAAACAAACGATATTGGTCAAGGTCACCTTGAATACCAATGTCACATACTTCAACAAGCTACATATACCTATTCTTGTTAAAGTCATTTTAGTCCTGAAATGTTCTTTATTTTCTGTGGTAACAGCACAAGTCGGAAAATGTACTATCAGTGAATGAAATTCAAACACAAAAACCGACATCAGAATCAAATAGTCACAATCAACACAAAAACCGACATCAGAATCAAATAGTCATAATCAACACAAAAACCGACATCAGAATCAAATAGTCACAAACAAACACAAAAACCGACATCAGAATCAAATAGTCGCAATCAACACAAAAACCGACATCAGAGTCAAATAGTCACAAACAAACACAAAAACCGACATCAGAATCAAATAGTCACAAACAACACAAAAACCGACATCAGAATAAATAGTCACAATCAACACAAAAACCGACATCAGAATCAAATAGTCACAATCAAACACAAAAAACCGACATCAGAATCAAATAGTCACAATCAACACAAAAACCGACATCAGAATCAAATAGTCACAAACAAACACAAAAACCGACATCAGAATCAAATAGTCACAAACAAACACAAAAACCGACATCAGAATCAAATAGTCACAATCAACACAAAAACCGACATCAGAATCAAATAGTCACAAACAAACACAAAAACCGACATCAGAATCAAATAGTCACAAACAAACACAAAAACCGACATCAGAATCAAACACAAAAACCGACATCAGAATCAAATAGTCACAAACAAACACAAAAACCGACATCAGAATCAAATAGTCACAATCAACACAAAAACCGACATCAGAATCAAATAGTCACAAACAAACACAAAAACCGACATCAGAATCAAATAGTCACAATCAAACACAAAATCCGACATCAGAATCAAATAGTCACAAACAAACACAAAAACCGACATCAGAATCAAATAGTCACAATCAAACACAAAAACCGACATCAGAATCACATAGTCACAAACAAACACAAAAACCGACATCAGAATCAAATAGTCACAATCAACACAAAAACCGACATCAGAATCAAATAGTCACAATCAACACAAAAACCGACATCAGAATCAAATAGTCACAAACAAACACAAAAACCGACATCAGAATCAAATAGTCACAAACAAACACAAAAACCGACATCATAATCAAATAGTCACAATCAAACACAAAAACCGACATCAGAATAAAATAGTCACAATCAACACAAAAACCGACATCAGAATCAAATAGTCACAAACAAACACAAAAACCGACATCAGAATCAAATAGTCACAAACAAACACAAAAACCGACATCAGAATCAAACACAAAAACCGACATCAGAATCAAATAGTCACAAACAAACACAAAAACCGACATCAGAATCAAATAGTCACAATCAACACAAAAACCGACATCAGAATCAAATAGTCACAAACAAACACAAAAACCGACATCAGAATCAAATAGTCACAATCAAACACAAAAACCGACATCAGAATCAAATAGTCACAATCAAACACAAAAACCGACATCAGAATCAAATAGTCACAAACAAACACAAAAACCGACATCAGAATCAAATAGTCACAAACAAACACAAAAACCGACATCAGAATCAAATAGTCACAATCAAACACAAAAACTGACATCAGAATCAAATAGTCATAATCAAACACAAAAACCGACATCAGAATCAAATAGTCACAATCAAACACAAAAACCGACATCAGTATCAAATAGTCACAATCAAACACAAAAACCGACATCAGAATCAAATAGTCACAATCAAACACAAAAACCGACATCAGAATCAAATAGTCACAATCAACACAAAAACCGACATCAGAGTCAAATAGTCACAATCAACACAAAAACCGACATCAGAATAAATAGTCACAATCAACACAAAAACCGACATCAGAGTCAAATAGTCACAATCAACACAAAAACCGACATCAGAATCAAATAGTCACCATCAACACAAAAACCGACATCAGAATCAAATAGTCACAAACAAACACAAAAACCGACATCAGAATCAAATAGTCACAAACAAACACAAAAACCGACATCAGAATCAAATAGTCACAATCAACACAAAAACCGACATCAGAGTCAAATAGTCACAATCAACACAAAAACCGACATCAGAGTCAAATAGTCACAATCAACACAAAAACCGACATCAGAATGAAATAGTCACAATCAACACAAAAACCGACATCAGAATCAAATAGTCACAATCAACACAAAAACCGACATCAGAATCAAATAGTCATAATCAACACAAAAACCGACATCAGAATCAAATAGTCACAAACAAACACAAAAACCGACATCAGAATCAAATAGTCGCAATCAACACAAAAACCGACATCAGAGTCAAATAGTCACAAACAAACACAAAAACCGACATCAGAATCAAATAGTCACAAACAACACAAAAACCGACATCAGAATAAATAGTCACAATCAACACAAAAACCGACATCAGAATCAAATAGTCACAATCAAACACAAAAAACCGACATCAGAATCAAATAGTCACAATCAACACAAAAACCGACATCAGAATCAAATAGTCACAAACAAACACAAAAACCGACATCAGAATCAAATAGTCACAAACAAACACAAAAACCGACATCAGAATCAAATAGTCACAATCAACACAAAAACCGACATCAGAATCAAATAGTCACAAACAAACACAAAAACCGACATCAGAATCAAATAGTCACAAACAAACACAAAAACCGACATCAGAATCAAACACAAAAACCGACATCAGAATCAAATAGTCACAAACAAACACAAAAACCGACATCAGAATCAAATAGTCACAATCAACACAAAAACCGACATCAGAATCAAATAGTCACAAACAAACACAAAAACCGACATCAGAATCAAATAGTCACAAACAAACACAAAATCCGACATCAGAATCAAATAGTCACAAACAAACACAAAAACCGACATCAGAATCAAATAGTCACAATCAACACAAAAACCGACATCAGAATCAAATAGTCACAAACAAACACAAAAACCGACATCAGAATCAAATAGTCACAAACAAACACAAAATCCGACATCAGAATCAAATAGTCACAAACAAACACAAAAACCGACATCAGAATCAAATAGTCACAATCAAACACAAAAACCGACATCAGAATCACATAGTCACAAACAAACACAAAAACCGACATCAGAATCAAATAGTCACAATCAACACAAAAACCGACATCAGAATCAAATAGTCACAATCAACACAAAAACCGACATCAGAATCAAATAGTCACAAACAAACACAAAAACCGACATCAGAATCAAATAGTCACAAACAAACACAAAAACCGACATCATAATCAAATAGTCACAATCAAACACAAAAACCGACATCAGAATAAAATAGTCACAATCAACACAAAAACCGACATCAGAATCAAATAGTCACAAACAAACACAAAAACCGACATCAGAATCAAATAGTCACAAACAAACACAAAAACCGACATCAGAATCAAACACAAAAACCGACATCAGAATCAAATAGTCACAAACAAACACAAAAACCGACATCAGAATCAAATAGTCACAATCAACACAAAAACCGACATCAGAATCAAATAGTCACAAACAAACACAAAAACCGACATCAGAATCAAATAGTCACAATCAAACACAAAAACCGACATCAGAATCAAATAGTCACAATCAAACACAAAAACCGACATCAGAATCAAATAGTCACAAACAAACACAAAAACCGACATCAGAATCAAATAGTCACAAACAAACACAAAAACCGACATCAGAATCAAATAGTCACAATCAAACACAAAAACTGACATCAGAATCAAATAGTCATAATCAAACACAAAAACCGACATCAGAATCAAATAGTCACAATCAAACACAAAAACCGACATCAGTATCAAATAGTCACAATCAAACACAAAAACCGACATCAGAATCAAATAGTCACAATCAAACACAAAAACCGACATCAGAATCAAATAGTCACAATCAACACAAAAACCGACATCAGAGTCAAATAGTCACAATCAACACAAAAACCGACATCAGAATAAATAGTCACAATCAACACAAAAACCGACATCAGAGTCAAATAGTCACAATCAACACAAAAACCGACATCCGAATCAAATAGTCACCATCAACACAAAAACCGACATCAGAATCAAATAGTCACAAACAAACACAAAAACCGACATCAGAATCAAATAGTCACAAACAAACACAAAAACCGACATCAGAATCAAATAGTCACAATCAACACAAAAGCCGACATCAGAGTCAAATAGTCACAATCAACACAAAAACCGACATCAGAATCAAATAGTCACAAACAAACACAAAAACCGACATCAGAATCAAATAGTCACAATCAACACAAAAACCGACATCAGAGTCAAATAGTCACAATCAACACAAAAACCGACATCAGAGTCAAATAGTCACAATCAACACAAAAACCGACATCAGAGTCAAATAGTCACAATCAACACAAAAACCGACATCAGAATGAAATAGTCACAATCAACACAAAAACCGACATCAGAATCAAATAGTCACAAACAAACACAAAAACCGACATCAGAATCAAATAGTCACAAACAAACACAAAAACCGACATCAGAGTCAAATAGTCACAATCAAACACAAAAACCGACATCAGAATAAATAGTCACAATCAAACACAAAAACCGACATCAGAGTCAAATAGTCACAATCAAACACAAAAACCGACATCAGAATCAAATAGTCACAATCAACACAAAAACCGACATCAGAGTCAAATAGTCACAATCAACACAAAAACCGACATCAGAATAAATAGTCACAATCAACACAAAAACCGACATCAGAGTCAAATAGTCACAATCAACACAAAAACCGACATCAGAGTCAAATAGTCACAATCAACACAAAAACCGACATCAGAGTCAAATAGTCACAATCAACACAAAAACCGACATCAGAATCAAATAGTCACAAACAAACACAAAAACCGACATCAGAATCAAATAGTCACAATCAACACAAAAACCGACATCAGAATCAAATAGTCACAATCAAACACAAAAATCGACATCAGAATAAAATAATCACAGTCAACACAAAAACCGGCATCAGAATAAAATAATCACAGTCAACACAAAAACCGACATCAGAATCAAATAGTCACAATCAAACACAAAAACCGACATCAGAATCAAATAGTCACAATCAAACACAAAAACCGACATCAGAATCAAATAGTCACAATCAACACAAAAACCGACATCAGAGTCAAATAGTCACAATCAACACAAAAACCGTAATCAGAATCAAATAGTCACAATCAACACAAAAACCGACATCAGAATCAAATAGTCACAATCAAACACAAAAACTGACATCAGAATAAAATAGTCACAATCAACACAAAAATCGACATCAGAGTCAAATAGTCACAATCAACACAAAAACCGAAATCAGAATCAAATAGTCACAATCAACACAAAAACCGAAATCAGAATCAAATAGTCACAATCAAACACAAAAACCGACATCAGAATCAAATAGTCACAATCAACACAAAAACCGACATCAGAATCAAATAGTCACAATCAAACACAAAAACCGACATCAGAATAAAATAGTCACAATCAACACAAAAACCGACATCAGAGTCAAATAGTCACAATCAACACAAAAACCGAAATCAGAATCAAATAGTCACAATCAACACAAAAACAGAAATCAGAATCAAATAGTCACAATCAAACACAAAAACCGACATCAGAATCAAATAGTCACAAACAAACACAAAAACCGACATCAGAATCAAATAGTCACAAACAAACACAAAAACCGACATCAGAATCAAATAGTCACAATCAACACAAAAACCGACATCAGAATCAAATAGTCACAATCAACACAAAAACCGACATCAGAATCAAATAGTCACAAACAAACACAAAAACCGACATCAGAATCAAATAGTCACAAACAAACACAAAAACCGACATCATAATCAAATAGTCACAATCAAACACAAAAACCGACATCAGAATAAAATAGTCACAATCAACACAAAAACCGACATCAGAATCAAATAGTCACAAACAAACACAAAAACCGACATCAGAATCAAATAGTCACAAACAAACACAAAAACCGACATCAGAATCAAACACAAAAACCGACATCAGAATCAAATAGTCACAAACAAACACAAAAACCGACATCAGAATCAAATAGTCACAATCAACACAAAAACCGACATCAGAATCAAATAGTCACAAACAAACACAAAAACCGACATCAGAATCAAATAGTCACAATCAAACACAAAAACCGACATCAGAATCAAATAGTCACAATCAAACACAAAAACCGACATCAGAATCAAATAGTCACAAACAAACACAAAAACCGACATCAGAATCAAATAGTCACAAACAAACACAAAAACCGACATCAGAATCAAATAGTCACAATCAAACACAAAAACTGACATCAGAATCAAATAGTCATAATCAAACACAAAAACCGACATCAGAATCAAATAGTCACAATCAAACACAAAAACCGACATCAGTATCAAATAGTCACAATCAAACACAAAAACCGACATCAGAATCAAATAGTCACAATCAAACACAAAAACCGACATCAGAATCAAATAGTCACAATCAACACAAAAACCGACATCAGAGTCAAATAGTCACAATCAACACAAAAACCGACATCAGAATAAATAGTCACAATCAACACAAAAACCGACATCAGAGTCAAATAGTCACAATCAACACAAAAACCGACATCCGAATCAAATAGTCACCATCAACACAAAAACCGACATCAGAATCAAATAGTCACAAACAAACACAAAAACCGACATCAGAATCAAATAGTCACAAACAAACACAAAAACCGACATCAGAATCAAATAGTCACAATCAACACAAAAACCGACATCAGAGTCAAATAGTCACAATCAACACAAAAACCGACATCAGAATAAATAGTCACAATCAAACACAAAAACCGACATCAGAATCAAATAGTCACAATCAACACAAAAACCGACATCAGAGTCAAATAGTCACAATCAACACAAAAACCGACATCAGAATAAATAGTCACAATCAACACAAAAACCGACATCAGAGTCAAATAGTCACAATCAACACAAAAACCGACATCAGAGTCAAATAGTCACAATCAACACAAAAACCGACATCAGAGTCAAATAGTCACAATCAACACAAAAACCGACATCAGAATCAAATAGTCACAAACAAACACAAAAACCGACATCAGAATCAAATAGTCACAATCAACACAAAAACCGACATCAGAATCAAATAGTCACAATCAAACACAAAAATCGACATCAGAATAAAATAATCACAGTCAACACAAAAACCGGCATCAGAATAAAATAATCACAGTCAACACAAAAACCGACATCAGAATCAAATAGTCACAATCAAACACAAAAACCGACATCAGAATCAAATAGTCACAATCAAACACAAAAACCGACATCAGAATCAAATAGTCACAATCAACACAAAAACCGACATCAGAGTCAAATAGTCACAATCAACACAAAAACCGTAATCAGAATCAAATAGTCACAATCAACACAAAAACCGACATCAGAATCAAATAGTCACAATCAAACACAAAAACTGACATCAGAATAAAATAGTCACAATCAACACAAAAACCGACATCAGAGTCAAATAGTCACAATCAACACAAAAACCGAAATCAGAATCAAATAGTCACAATCAACACAAAAACCGAAATCAGAATCAAATAGTCACAATCAAACACAAAAACCGACATCAGAATCAAATAGTCACAATCAACACAAAAACCGACATCAGAATCAAATAGTCACAATCAAACACAAAAACCGACATCAGAATAAAATAGTCACAATCAACACAAAAACCGACATCAGAGTCAAATAGTCACAATCAACACAAAAACCGAAATCAGAATCAAATAGTCACAATCAACACAAAAACAGAAATCAGAATCAAATAGTCACAATCAAACACAAAAACCGACATCAGAATCAAATAGTCACAAACAAACACAAAAACCGACATCAGAATCAAATAGTCACAAACAAACACAAAAACCGACATCAGAATCAAATAGTCACAATCAACACAAAAACCGACATCAGAGTCAAATAGTCACAATCAACACAAAAACCGACATCAGAGTCAAATAGTCACAATCAACACAAAAACCGACATCAGAGTCAAATAGTCACAATCAACACAAAAACCGACACCAGAATCAAATAGTCACAAACAAACACAAAAACCGACATCAGAATCAAATAGTCACAATTAAACACAAAAACCGACATCAGAATCAAATAGTCACAATCAACACAAAAACCGACATCAGAATAAAATAGTCACAATCAACACAAAAACCGACATCAGAGTCAAATAGTCACAATCAACACAAAAACCGACATCAGAGTCAAATAGTCACAATCAACACAAAAACCGAAATCAGAATCAAATAGTCATAATCAAACACAAAAACCGACATCAGAGTCAAATAGTCACAATCAACACAAAAACCGACATCAGAATCAAATAGTCACAAACAAACTAAAAAAACCGACATCAGAATCAAATAGTCACAAACAAACACAAAAACCGACATCAGAATCAAATAGTCACAATCAAAAGCTTACAAATTCTTTTAAAAAATAAATATAAAACAGAACTCTGTCACCCCGAAGATTCCCGATCATGAAATCATCGGTATTTGTTGGGAAATTATGAAAATGTACATAAATGTTAACCGGAAGTAGTTTATTAGGGTGCACCAGACAAGTTTCTCAGATAGTAAATCCTCGTAGGTGGTACTTTAATCTAAAGTGATTTTCAGACATAGTCAATCTTATTTTCGTAGTGTTCTCTAGTCTGTTTCTTTTTTTTATTTTCTGTATCTTATTTGCAGAGTGTGTGCGGCTCCAAATTTCACGAAGGGTTGATTCAAGAGCATGCTTTAATAAAATATATCACCAAAATATCATTGAAGGGATTGTGCTGGGATGTTAAACGTTGCAATATAGTTCTCTTTCGACATATATTCAATTTATTATATTTCTTAA
The DNA here is from genome assembly GCA_028142955.1 of Pinctada fucata. Classification (NCBI taxonomy): domain Eukaryota; kingdom Metazoa; phylum Mollusca; class Bivalvia; order Pterioida; family Pteriidae; genus Pinctada; species Pinctada fucata. The sequence continues at coordinate 39,121,825 of AP027115.1, forward strand.
ACACAAAAGGGTAAAAACAACCACGTTCATCACTCAGTCAATGTCGGATACATCCAATAAGTGGCGAGTTCAATTTATTATATTTGTATATATCAATAAATTATCAATTTTACAAATTTTATGGTAATTCTTCAAATCCAGATTACTTGTAAGAGCAAGATTATTTTTTGCTGACACACCATATGCAAATTTATTTATTTCATCAAATTTCAGAGCAATTTTTTTCTCGAAAAAAAAAATCCAAGCCCCCCCCCCCCGAATATCAGATGGACCGTGCCTAAATTATCCATTTATAATATTGGTACATATAACTATTGTACCTTTGTACGACTCAATATTCATCTATGAGGAATCTACCATTTCATCTTAATTTTCAAATTATAGGAACAATCATCCTTACACCATATCCACTTTGTTTTAGACTCATGTTTCATTTACTTATGCTGACGAATAGGATGGAAAGAAATTGGAGCCACTCTGTTGATAAAATAGACAAATACAGATCTAGAAATTACACAAGATAGATTCATTATATTATTTTGATTACCATCAGTCATTTTGATGTGAAAAAAGAAGGAGATTTCAAACGAGACTCGGTTTGCAGCACGAATAGCAAAACCCCAAAGGACCATATGAGAAAACACAGAGAAGATATATACACGGTAAGACATACACAAGGGACCAGGGACATCAAATACGACACAGAAACAATAAAAACAAAAGACAACACATACAACCAACGAGAAAAATGGGCAATGAGTGCCGACTTATGACGGACACCTGCCGCGCAAATAGCAAGTGGTGTGGTTATCCGGATTACGTGCGCTCAACCCTACCACTTTTCCAGAGACCCCGAAGAAATCACACAATGGACAACGAATGCCGACTTATGACGGGCACCTGCCGCGCAAATAGCAAGTGGTGTAGTTATCCGGATTTCTTGTTTTTCCAGAGACCCCGAAGAAATCAAAATGGACAACGAATGCCGACTTATGACGGGCACCTGCCGCGCAAATAGCAAGTGGTGTAGTTATCCGGATTTCGTGCTTTTCCAGAGACCCCGAAGAACGCACAATGGACAACGAATGCCGACTTATGACGGGCACCTGCCGCGCAAATAGCAAGTGGTGTAGTTATCCGGATTTCTTGTTTTTCCAGAGACCCCGAAGAAATCAAAATGGACAACGAATGCCGACTTATGACGGGCACCTGCCGCGCAAATAGCAAGTGGTGTAGTTATCCGGATTTCGTGCTTTTCCAGAGACCCCGAAGAACGCACAATGGACAACGAATGCCGACTTATGACGGGCACCTGCCGCGCAAATAGCAAGTGGTGTAGTTATCCGGATTTCGTGCTTTTCCAGAGACCCCGAAGAACGCACAATGGACAACGAATGCCGACTTATGACGGACACCTGCCGCGCAAATAGCAAGTGGTGTGGTTATCCGGATTTCTTGTTTTTCCAGAGACCCCGGAGAACGCACAATTGAAGTGTAAAATAACATAATCACTGCAAGATGACCACATGAACAAGAAAGCAAAACGCTGGGGTCCAAGTAACACACAGGTGAATCTGTAAAAGGTACATTCCGTGCTCTGCCGGCTGTAGTCAGTTTATGTATGTAATCATCTGAGGAGACCGAAAGACATTCAGAGAGGACAGGTAGTCGGGAGCTTGTTTTCTCTAACGAGTCCGTCAGGAGTTGCCATGAAACATGCATGTCAGTTGTATTGTATTTGGATATTTGAAAGCCTGTATCTAGACGGCCATTCTTTGTTAAATAGATAAAACCAGTCAAATAAATGAAGTATCAGAATTTTATTTCAATGAAACAATTTACTGTCACATAAATCGCTAACTACTTCATTCGTGCCATAAGAACTTGCTATAATCGTTGATATAAAACAGGCACCAGTGAGATATAAAAAAGAAAGCAAAAATATACACTAAACATCTCTGTCATTTTATCTTTGAAACTTTTTTTCAGTTCATCAACTAATTATCGTTGGTGATTGGGAAAAGAAGGGGCAATGTATTTAGGAAAAGTTACATCTTCTACAGGAACCATAAATTCTATTTTCATGTTTTATATATATTATCATACTCTTCAAAATTTAGAATGTCAGCTAAGAGACTAAATGCACCGCATGCAAAGCAGCAGGTATTTATAAGCGTAGATTAATATTCATCAATTTGATAAAAAATGAATTTCTAATAAAGGTGATACAGTAGATGCATGCACCTTTTTCCCATTTTCACCTGTAATATACTCATAAGGTGTACAATAAACATTACAAACTTGATCATATTAGAAGCTTTGTTATTACATTAATCTATGTTATATACATTTTTGTGGTTTTTCATCACAAAGAGGTGCTATGATAATACCGCTGAGCAATAACATGGGCGGATCTGAATGAACGTTTATTAATTTCTTTTTGATTTTGTCTTGAAATGGGAGGGGGGTGGCTTGGTCAGAGAACTGATCCTTGTAAGGTGCTCCACAGTATTACATACATAGAATAAATTAGACATGCAAGTAACCATGGTTAATGGTGTAGATGGACAATATCCTTGCAAATTCAAAAGGAAGAAGGGTGACCTGCCCAACCCGAGTCCCTTTGATCCGAGCACGGTAAATAATATTAAAGAATTGTGGATGTCTTTTGTGAATAATCACCGGGCGAGGTCTAAGAAACGTCTGAGAAGAATATTTCATGTCATAAAATCGGTATAGTTATGGTCTATGTCAGGAATTATGCAAGTACAATGTATATCGAAAACCATAATCATATAATTTTGTATTTTGTTGATTGGGATGAGGATACAGAATAACTATTGTTTAATGTTATATGAGAAAAAAAATCCAAAAGTTCAGTTTATAATATGCGGTGAAATCGCTTTGTTGTTCAATCATGTCAAAATTTACAAAATTCTCATTGTATGAAATGATTTGAAAAAAATTCTTGCATAAATAGTAGGACCAAAATTTGACCCCAAATATTCGACTGTTGACCCTGATTGAACAATGAGACTATCCAAGTACATGCACTTTATGTTTTAGCATGTTTCTATGGATTAAACATGTATAAAAATGGCATGCTGTACATTTGTTTTGTTCTATTCAAAATTCGATGTTTGCATTGAATATTGCTGATTGTCTAACGGCTAGCTACTGACCAATGGGTAAGCTCATGACACTTTTTCCTGGCCTGACTCAAACTGACTTTGTGAAATGTCCACTGAATGGTTCAGAATCGTTTGAGAAACCGAAAGTAGACTTTGTGCGTCCACGTGTGATTCGATAACGCGTCCGTTCGGAAGCCTCTCTGACGTTAGAACTGCAATTATTGGAAACCGGTCATGTTCTACAGTAACACTTGTGTCAGTGGAACTTCCCGAGGAGTTCCGACTTCTGCTCGTCATTAACGATTCTATGTCATCACCACTGGCATTCTGACCTCGATTTGAACGACGTCTCTCTCTACGCATGCGCTGTCTGCGGATGCGCTCTTCCGGAACGTAGTGAAGTGGTAGTTGACTAGGCATACGACACATTTTCTTTAGTTCATCCGCGAAACAACACACGATGAAAAGTAAAAGAAAACAAACAGAAAATGGGATCATCAAAATGAGTCCTAACGATTCCATATCGGACGTCTCTTTGAATAAAACTAGTCAAATTTTCTTCTTTCCTTCCTTTCTAGTTTATTGTCTATGCAAGTTTTCTAAAAGTTGATTTTCTTTTTTCTTGTTTTTGATGGCAGACAAATTCCAAGTCCATGTGACGCTACATTGACGCTTACATTTTAAATTGTGTCATGGTACCCTGAAACAGAATTTAATACTTTGTTACTTTTACTCATTCCGTTCATTCAAATCATACATATCAAGCAAAATTATTTACTATAAAGATTTTTTGCCATGATAAAATGATCTCAATCAGAAAATGTTACTTTTTAAATAGAATTTAAAGCTACTCGATCAAAAAGTTTAAAATTCATTTCGTTCGTGGTGACACCCATCGTGTGAACCCCCGGGGTAGATCGAACCTCATGTACAAGCTTCCACGTGGGTAACACACGATGAGTGACGCCATGAGAGATTTTTTAACCTGCATATACCAGAGATTTTTAACCAACCAGAATCGTTGCTCTGAACAATGAAAATCAAATGATTACTACTTCAAATTGAAGAAACTTGCATAATTTGTCAAAATCTTTAAAATTAGGTCTTTCCGCCCGGAATTCTTTGTAAAGGTTGTACGCAGGCGATCTACTTTTATTGTAACATCGAGAATTGATATTTAAACATTTTGCGACTTTTATTTTGTAATGCAAACTACGATATCAGTTACATCACGCCTTTAAAGAACTTCAAATAAACATTTTTTTTGTAATAATGCACATGGTGATTATAATGAAACTTATTTACATTGACTTTTGGGGCTTTACTTGGATGTAAACTTCAATACCTGTTATATTCAAACAATCAAAAATATCTACAAAAAGTACTCCCAAGGAATGCATTTTCTTTTCCATTTTCCTCTTTTCCATTTTCCTCTAAATCAAATTGAGGCTTTAAAAGTACATTTGTAAGATGAGTAAATCATTGCAAATACAACCAATCACTAGTATCATTTAGGTTCCAATCTTCCAATGATAAAAATGACAGGGAAAAAATATGAAAAAAGAAATAACGAATTACTTGGTTTTGTTGTTTTCTAAATATTCCTTCATGATTAAATATTTTTTGAACGTGTTGCTTTTTACATGAAATACATTTCATTCACATTAAATCCCCCCCCCAAAAAAAATAATAATAATTTAAAAAAAAAACAAAAATAAGAATAAAAAGGGAAAAAATTAAGTTCTAATAAAATAGATAAATAAAAGACAAATTAATAAAAATAAGAAATACTATAATAGAAATGAAATGTATAACTGAGGGTTCATATATAAGGATGGTGTTTTTTTTTTCTCGATGCTTTTCTTACAAAATCGAAATAAAAGGACGACATAAAGGTACATGCAGATTCCCAGATTTCCTTTGATACGTTAAAAATCAAACTGTTAGCTCGATCTTGCGCAAATCAGAAGCATTTGTTCGCGGATTGAAGGAGGGGAAGAAAAAATGGGGCCTCATTGTCTCGAATATACATAACGATGTTTTTTCGATTGATTCCTAGGGGATTATAAAGGAAAATGGAAATCATCTTGAAAGAAAAATGTGATCCATCACATACCATCACATTTGATCCATCACATTAACTCAATGTTGATCTAAATGGCGGGGATTCTCAGTAATTTTAATGTATTCCAATCCTTTACGTCTGGAACTCAAGCTTCACCTCAACTTAACACCCCCCCCCCTCCAGCGCACCCCTTTCCATTTACCCTTTGGCAATCAAACAATCTAAATCTGAGTCCTGTTTTTCTTCTTTTTCTCTTATGATGGGTGGTATTCTCTTGATTAAGAACGCAAAAGCATGCCTCCGTTACATCCCCCCCCTTTCTATATCTGTCCGATTCTAAACTAAGCGCGGGTTCTGCCACTGAATCTTATCACAGGACGCTGACTCATATTATTATGCAGGTATATATAGATTTTTATCACATACATGTATCAATACTATTACATAACTTGGAAGCATTGGCAAAAATCGATGCAAAAACTTACCCCAATATAGTGCATTCCTCCCACCATGCACCCCAATGCACACTGAGATAGAGCGGTCATTGAACTTTAAATTTCAACTGCATCGGTGTACTTTACGGGGTAATCGCTTCATTGGTTTCCGTGTCTTTTTTTAGTTCATCTCCCTGGGGACTTTTGAAAGAAGGAATTTTCAAATCCTCCCCGAAATCAGGCTCTGCAAAGAGAAAACACCAAACTACTGCATCATACATATACATGTATCAAGCCAAGGTTACGGCCGCTTCCCGAATGTAAACAAAATATTATTATTATTTATGCCAAATAACAGCTGAGAGGGGGAGATCCGGTTTACTTACAGACACACCATTGTAACATTCCCTCGTTACGTGACATACTTCATCTAGATGATGCAATCATCACAGATATATTATATATTCTAATGAGCATCCCTGTCATTTAATTACATTGTTTTAATATCGCTAGTGCTTTTACTTATTCGTTATATGCGACCGTTGATATCGCGCATGTTGAATTTTTCCATTGATTTTGACCTCATTTAATATTCGTGTCAGATATTTATAGATCGTTTGCGGGATTCCCCTTGAAGTCAAAAAGCGTTGCGCACACAAAATGAAAGCTCTAGGCCTTTAAAATCAAACTAAATCTGCACAAGAAAAAAATATTCTTATTAGTCAAGGACTCTGACAAAAATGTACAATTGTAGAAGTTATAAAATCTTTCTCTTTTTGAATTAAGCTAACTTGTTAAATTCAATGTATAATGGAAAAAAAGCTGATTTTTTAAAATGATACACAATCTATTTAAATCACCAAGTAATACATGGAAATGTAAATGGTGGAGTCACAAATGGTAAGAAGGTCAATCAGTAAATAAATAAATAAATAAATAAATAATCAAATAAATAAATAAATAAATAAATAAAAAATAAGTAAATAGATAAATAAAAAATAAGTGAATGAATAAATAAATAAATAGATAAATAAATAAATAAATAAATGAATAAATAAATAAATAAATAAATAAATGTTGAAATAGACAATAAGAAAAATAAATAAAAATAAAAATAGATTAGTAAATGAAAAAGTATATTATAATAGTAAATGTGTGAAAATAATAAAACACCTCGTAATAGGTCCATAATTTATGATTTATTTGATTATTCATTTTCACCTCTACGTTGTTGAATGAAGTGGACTACTTAAAGATAAATATACATTTTTAGAAAAGAAAAGAAAAAGATTACAAATGTACGTTTACGGGATGAAGGGGGTTAAAGCTTAACAAAGTCGTGAAAAATCAGCATTTTTTGCAACTTCAAAAGGGGTTCTGAACACACCCCTCCCTCTAGATCCCGGCGCGCAGTATTCATGAAATGATATTTCACACAGAGTTTATATACATGTAGATGTTTAAAAGAATAGATGAACAACATACGTTATAACTTAATTTACCGCCTTTCCATCATATTGTGACATCAGTAAGCGCGATTTGTCTGGCTTTTTATAGAATTAATAGAGCGTATTTTTTGTTATTATTTTGAATTTTTAATTAAAACAGAGGAAAGTAGGGACTCTAGACAATTATTATCATAATTTTACCTTGATTTATAAGTAAAACGAATATAAACTAACTAGAAAAAAAGATTTAACTTTTTCATCGTTAATTACATAAACACGCTGCCATAATTACATAAACAGTCATTTTGCTAAACCTAGTGTTACATTTGGATATAATAGTAGAAAAGTCCTTGGTATATTTCAACCTGAAATGATTTGCACGAATGTAATACATGTAAAACAAAGTAAATTTCAAGGATAACTTATATGAATTAAGAAAATACCTTTATTTTTAAAACACGTCTAATGAAATAATATTTTAGTGTTAAATGTAAAAAAAAGTATGGACAATGTTGAAGAGTCTCCAAAGCTAGTATCAGAGAGAATTAATATTTCCTTGGTCACAGAACAAAGAAATATCACGATTTCAAATGTTTTGATGGTACTTTATAACTTGACTATTGTCAGCTCTCTTTTTGATTAGACAATTCAATTCAACAAATAATGCATAAGCTAGCAAATCTAGCGTTATTAAACATTATTCTTGACTTTACCGAATCAGCCAACTGAAGACTTCATTATTTCGATGACGAGAGAGATGAGTTTGGATTCAGCAGTGTTTTTTTTCCCCTGGCTCGAAGATGGTGATATCTTTACCGTATCTACATATCGCAACTCATAGAACAAATTATCACACTAATTTCAGCCAACGACATCGCAGTATGACGGTCACGTGGTGTCCTACCTAGACGCTGAGGTAAGTCACTAAATTTTCAAACGTCAAAAATTACAAAAAAAAAAAAAAACTCTTACAAAATGGTTCTCTTTGTGATAAGTTCGTTATAGGGTTAATTCCCGTCATACTTCCTACTCAAAGTAGGTGTGTAAATATGTAGGGAGTTCGGGCTACGGCTTCAACCCCCCGATTTACACACCTACCTTGAGTAGGAAGTACGACGGGAACTAACCCTATAACTAATAAGGGTAGGTGCCAATGCTGTGAAGCTGTTAAAGCCCCCGTTCCACTGCAATCCCGCTGTACCTACGTTCATTCCCGACCTCGAAAATTTCCAGGTCGGGAGAGAACGGCTCTTAGTCGTATCTTGGTCTGGTACAGCGTATGTTGGTCTAGAATCGATCGGTATTAGAGCGGGCACGCTTTAGAGGTCGGGAAAAGTTTCCCGTATTCTTTCAAACGGTTGAAAGAATACGGGAAACTTTCCCGCTCTCTTTGTAGTCGTGAAATAGTCGGCGCTTGGTCGGGATAGTCGGGGGTACAGCCTAGGTTAATCGTGTCCTGGTCGGGAAGGAGCGTGGTTTGAGCGTGATCTGATCGGCATTTACCTAAACCCCGCTCTTTTCACGCATCAGATACGCTTTAATTACGCCCTGTTCCCGATCTTTACCCGTCTATTCTACGCTCTTACCACGATCTTTCCACTACAGATTCAATGTTTGATGATCTTACCAAGACCTTTTCATGATCATCTTGCGACCTATTCACGCTCTATATGACCAAGTTACGACCAAACGACGCTTAAAATAGAATGTGTGCATATTTCATTCATTTTCTCGCACTGATATTGATTTGTTCAAAAGATTTATTATCAAAATGTCGCCGCGACGATTCTTGGCTATGCAATGCCACTTTTTAAGTAAGGAAAATTTTTAATTTTGATCGCGACACTTTTGGGTAAGGCTTGGTCAAAACGAGAAATACAGGCTTCTTCTTGGTCGATACGATCATTGGATGACAAATGAGATCACTTTAAGTTAGAAATTGTGTTTTGAGCGGGAATGCGTCGGGGACAGTCGGTAAAAGATCGGGATTGCATCGGGAATAGATCGGGTTTTGGTCGGGAATAGATCGGAGTTTGATCGGATAGAACGGGACTTGGTCGGCAATATGATCGTGAGTAGAGCGGGTAAAGCGTGAGTAAGTCCGCGATGAAACGTGATTCGGTCATAAATTGATCGGGAGTCGATCGGGAATAGAGCGTGATGGCAAGAAAAAAATGAAAAGGTCGGGAAAGTTTTGCCCGCTCTTGTGAAAATTGCGGTCGGGAATGGTCGTAGGTACAGCGGGATTGCAGTGGAACGGTGGCTTAACGAATAGCTCATTGCCGTTTATTCAAAGATACCGCTTACATAAAGTCAATCTAGCTTCTGCACGTTTTACCCATATAGACCTGTTTTCTCATTTATTCGATCTACAGCTCGAAGTCAAAGTATATTTTAAAAATCTAGTACCATTCTTTTAAAGTATCTAACTTAAAGGTGACAAAAGAAGAAGATTCAAAGTATGGACAATTTTCACTCGAAAGTGAAAAAACGCTAGTGCAATGTTTCTTTGGCAACAGGATATAATATCATTAAAACTTCTAAAAATGAGATTGTCACAGCATTCAGTTTCAGCAGCCACAGCAACGTTACGTATCATCAAAAATAGGAAGTAAACAACTTTGAATCACATGAAGTTATTTATTATTGATCGACATTTAGGACAAATTATCTATTGATCAATGAATGAATGAATGTAAAATATAAAAAAAAAACAACCAGAAATTAGAATTTAAGATAAGGATGGCGACTTTTAATAGAAATAAGGTAGAAGAAAGAGGGATAGGTTCATTTGTAGAGGAAAATCTCCTCGAACTATTCAGACCAAAAAAATCAAAATTTGCCCGTCTCGTTTTTTGGCTATAAACGTCCATTTTTGGCCTATTTTTTGTCATTTTAGAGAATACCACATCATAACTTTACATGCCTCTAAAATGCATTAAATTTCAAAAATTCAATTATATACTTATTTTTTAAGATTCTTATAGCTTTTGGATGAATTAAAAGCTATTTTGAGAAATTCTGATAAAATAATCAGTTCTAAGGAGAGTATTTTCTTATAAAAACTATGTTGCTGGTTGCCATGGCAACAACTCATTATTTTTATTAATAGCTTGAAGGTCGCAAGATACGCAATTTTTTCTACATATATATCTATGGTATTGCTTTATCCTAAAGCAGTCAAATCAATGTGTACCCGAATTAGTTTTTGAGCAAACTGACTGTTTCTATGAATAGCACAATAGTTTCTGCAAAAAATCAACATTTTGACCCAAAAACATAGAGTTTAGCTTGAAGTTCGAATTTCTAATTACCTCACTTTTAAAGAGTATGATGGATAGTGAATATTCTGATGTTTGAATATTTGGTAGCAGAATTCATGCGAAAATGACAATTTTTTTTTCCTATTTTCGGCGATTTTTCATTGAAAAATATGCATTTTCCCCAAAAATATCCATTCAGCAATGAAAGTTCAAGAAGTATTATTTTTTTCTGAACTTATAGCATGTGTCGTTTATGTCGGTTTCAAATATTATGTTGTATGAAAATAGAGTTATCTCCCTGTAGTCGCAGCCCTAACCTTAATATACTAACCAATAGACAAAAAGATCCCCCACAGCAATACAACTTACATGTTCTGCAAATTAGCAAAGTTGATTCCCCTATGGAGATGAAATAATGTGTCCGGGGAGAGTATGGATCTCCTGTACCATCTCTTTGTAAACAATGTCGAAAGAATGCATACAATAAAATCTTCGTTTGCATAATCCCTGAGTAATAAACGATTCATAAGAAACTTTTCCCACATATTAAAATGAATAATTTTTGTAAGTATTTTATTATCACGTTCGATCTTAATAGTGTACCACATGCACAACAATGTATCATCAGTGTTACTCGAGGCCAAAGGTGAAGGGGATCCAAATCGTGTATAATTATGAAGAACGAAATTCTCCATATGACCTAAAATGTATGCCAAACACCAGGTTAGGACGGAGATATACCACACACCAGGTTAGGACAAAGATATACCAAACACCAGGTTAGGACAGAGATATACCAAACACCAGGTTAGGACAGAGATATACCAAACACCAGGTTAGGACAGAGATATACCAAACACCAGGTTAGGACAGAGATATACCAAACACCAGGTTAGGACGGAGATATACCAAACACCAGGTTAGGACAAAGATATACCAAACACCAGGTTAGGACAGAGATATACCAAACACCAGGTTAGGACAGAGATATACCAAACACCAGGTTAGGACAGAGATATACCAAACACCAGGTTAGGACAGAGATATACCAAACACCAGGTTAGGACAGAGATATACCAAACACCAGGTTAGGACAGAGCTATACCTAACATCAGGTTAGGACAAAGCTATACCAAACACCAGGTTAGGACAGAGATATGCCAAATACCAGGTTAGGACAGAGATATACCAAACACCAGGTTAGGACAGAGCTATGCCAAACACCAGGTTAGGACAGAGGTATACCAAACACCAGGTTAGGACAGAGATATACCAAACATCAGGTTAGGACAAAGATATACCAAACACCAGGTTAGGACAGAGATATGCCAAATACCAGGTTAGGACAGAGATATACCAAACACCAGGTTAGGACAGAGATATACCAAACACCAGGTTAGGACAGAGATATACCAAACACCAGGTTAGGACAGAGATATACCAAACACCAGGTTAGGACAGAGATATACCAAACACCAGGTTAGGACAGAGCTATGCCAAACACCAGGTTAGGACAGAGGTATACCAAACACCAGGTTAGGACAGAGATATACCAAACACCAGCTTAGGACAGAGCTATGCCAAACACCAGGTTAGGACAGAGATATGCCAAATACCAGGTTAGGACAGAGATATACCAAACATCAGGTTAGGACAAAGATATACCAAACACCAGCTTAGGACAGAGATATACCACACACCAGGTTAGGACAGAGATATGCTAAATACCAGGTTAGGACAGAAATATGCCAAACACCAGGTTAGGACAGAGATATACCAAACACCAGCTTAGGACAGAGATATACCAAACACCAGGTTAGGACAGAGATAAACCAAACACCAGCTTAGGACAGAGCTATGCCAAACACCAGGTTAGGACAGAGGTATACCAAACACCAGCTTAGGACAGAGATATACCAAATACCAGGTTAGGACAGAGATACGCCAAACACCAGGTTAGGACAGAGATATACCAAACACCAGGTTAGGACGGAGCTATGCCATTAGAGAAATACGTCTTAGATTCAGAATAATTCAGCAAATTTAGTACCAGAAAATTTACAGAAGCACAAACTCGCGGACTAATAACCCTCGACAGTAAACTTTACGATTTACACTCGTTCATGCAATTTCTTTAAATAACTATTTTGGGGAGCCAGTTCTTAATGGTCTTATCGTACAAAGTCATTTGAATAAGGATCATTCTTCTGCGTTGTACTATGTCAGTCCATGTACATAATCCTTTGACTTCTACGTCGTACTATGTCAGTCCATGTACATAATCCTTTGACATCTACGTAGTATGTCATTCCATAGTCAGGTTTCCTGGTACGATTGGATAACTGTATGCGCAACTGAAGTAACCCGTACACCTAGTTTCGTCGTGTCTACATTTTCTGTTGGCTTTATTTCTTATTTTGAATTCAATCTTACATATTTTAAGATCGATAACGCAAACAAATGAAACTTCCGCGTAAGAGTTTTTGATATTGTTCACAATTTTTGTTTATTCGTCAGCCTTACCCTCTAATGTACTCAGAAACTGGACACGTAATAGAGAGGTGCAGTCCGATAAAGAAGTATAAATACTGGTTTGAATCGAATAATGCAAACACATTTTTATCCTTTCCAAAGGAACTTTGATCGTTTTGCAAGAAAATGAATTGGATTGGAATCAAATTCGATGTAAAAGTATCTTTAAAGAGGAAAGCGGAAAAGAACATCATCAATTTTTCAAATTATTTAGCGTGTAAGTTAATTCAACAGTAACTAAAGAATATAGAATAACAAATATAAATCAAAAAGTTTGTGCTTAAGATGACGATGTCAAATGAGAAAGAATCCTTGCACGGTTACGCTATTTTCCTGTCGTTTTTCGTTAGTATTGGTGGGTTAACATTTGGGTATGGTATAGCCGTTGTGTCCGGGGCGATGCTCCTTATTAAACATCAGTTCCAACTCAGTACAATATGGCACGAAGCCATTGTCAGCATTGCCTTGGTGGGTGCGGCCATATCGTCCGCGGGGACGGGGATTTTGGTTGATAAGTTTGGACGCAAACCTGTACTGATAATCTCCAGTCTTCTCTTTACCATTGGATCTATTGTAGCAGCGATTGCTCAGGAACAAGAAGAAGGCAAAATCATTTTGCTTGTAGGTCGTATGACTATGGGTTTTGGCATAGGTAAGAAATAATTTAAAACTTGTACTCAACATTCTATCTGTCTTCAATGCATGTATGTATTTCCGTATACATGCTGAATGGGAAATCTTAAGATTTATGGTTCGAATAACTACATAAAAATTTTCTGCGTTTACACAACAATATTTTGACTGGAAATACAGAAAAACTCTATTCGTATTCAAATTTTCAAATATTTGTATCTCGTTTACAAATAAACGAATAAATCATTTAAATTTGTACCCTAAACAGGATACCCAGTTATCTATTTCAAAAAGTGTATTTGTCACAACGATTTCTTCGTTCAAATTTTTCGTTCGAATATCAAAACATCATAATCGCGTAAATTTCTTTTTCTGGTCAGGAGATACTACTATATATTGTGAAATATACAAATAGCGCATAGTTTGTAACCATGCGAATTCCACTATTTTCTTTCGTAAGTAGGATGTTCAACCATGGCGACGCCTCTTTACATATCAGAGGTTTCCGAGGCAACTATAAGAGGTACTTTACTGACGTTGTATGCCTTATTGATATCAATTGGGATTCTTCTATCAAGTATTTCTAACGGTCTGTTTAGTACAGATGAAAACGATGGTTGGAGGTAAGTGTATTATTCTTCAAACTACCATATATAAGTGCTTTGTTTCTAAAATTCTTTATCTTAGTGAAGTTTCGACAGCATATTAGCTTTGTATCGGTATTGATTCTGTCTGTTTTCACATATAGTCACACCATGGGGTATCATGTGATACACAAATGATATGTTCCACGGGAATCCCCTTTGATTGAACCAAGTAAATACTGTCTAAATCTACTTTATATGAATTTATTTTAGGCCTATCATATGGTCATTATTATCAATTATATGATGGTAATTTATTCTGGTCAAGAATAGAAGTATATTTGGAGAACACTTAAACAGAAAATTTTGTATCTGTCCGTGCACCATATCATAACATGTGGCGAGCATTGAAAAATTTCTGTTTAAGTGTTCTCCGAATACACGTCTATTCTTGAATAGAATAAATTACCATCATATGATTGATAATAATGACCATATGATAGGTCTAAAATGAATTTATATAAAGTAGATTTAGGTAGTATTAACTTAGTTCAATCAAAGGGTATTCCCATGGAACATATCATTTGTGTATCACGTGATACCCCACGGTGTAGTCACATGCAGTCAAAAGTTTGCGTTCATTGGTTGAAATCTTATGACAAATGATTCGAACAAAGGAGCAATATAGAATATAAGAATTTTACTGACAACTTATTTCAAAATTAACTAAAAGTTTGTAGTTCTTAAATTTTGTGACAAAAAAATACATACAGTCAAGGGCTGAACTTGTATATGTTTTCTGAAACCTAATAGGTACATGTTTGCCTTAGGAGCTGTCCCAGGGACCATACAGTTCATTGGTTTATTTTTCCTCCCCGAGACCCCCTTGTGGTTAATAAAACATGGACAACTAGAGGAAGGTAGAAAAACATTGAATAAAATAAGAGGAGGTGAAAACAGCGAGAAGGAATTCACAGAGACTCTGAAGGCTGTCTCCAACTCTAACGAGTCATCAAATAAAAGTAGGTACCACAGATCGCTGTATCTAATATTACAACTCAATTATTAATGATTGTAGGAACTGCATGATCTCATTTCTTTACATTCGATTTTCACGTTTGTTCTTTCGCAGAATGTTTTGGTTGTTTTGAATTTTTCCTGTTTGTGCTTTTAATTTCGTAACTGTTCCTACGGAAGTTCTGATGTTTTACATTACATTCTCGACTGTGAGTGTTGGGAATCTCCTCCTTTCTTCAATAACTAATGGGTGCAGCTATGTGTGACCTCCCCAATGTTATATTGTGTGAAAAATATCCCCGACAAGAGAATGATCAAAACAGTCCCATTAATGATGCGAGTTCAACTGCTGCAGTCAGGCGATCATATTTGAGATGTTTTTGATATTCTTAAAATGTTCATCTCGACATAGGTAGCGGTGATTAACGCATTAGGAGCTACTAAATGTTTTGAAGTTAAACGTCTTCAAATTCATTTATAGGCAATATGAAACAATCATTTATAATTCATGTACATTATATACGTTTACTACATATGTTTTTTTCAATATAGATATGGTTCAAACATTAAGAAAGATGCTAAGAAGCAGGCCAATCCGTAAAGCTCTATTCCTTGGTTGTATTCTCCAAGTCTATCAGCAGTTATGTGGTATTAACGCGGTATTGTAAGTATCGATGGAATTGTCAAGATATGATTTCAAAAACTGCAACTTGTCAATGATAAAAGTTAACATTCTCGCACCATCCCGTCAATGCTCTTTAGTCATGGATTCATATATTCACACTACTGAATCGACACTGCATCACATTAGCCCCATCACACTTTACAACATGGATACCAAAAATTTAGAAATCAAACTAGAGGTTGCTACTTAAATAACTTTGGCTTTGTATGAGAATCACTTTGGCTTGAAGTACTATTGATGCTCAATGATTTACTATCAATGAAGTTGGTTTGACATTTTGTTCAAGAAGACAAATATGGACAATTGCCATAACCCAATACACAGTGCAAATCGATAATTCAGAAAATCATAAACCGAAGACATACGGAATCAGGATAAAACAAGAATCAAAGCAAACAAACAAAAACCTTTACCAAACATGAAAAGAAGCGACCTCCCAATAAGGAGTGAGACCAGGTGCCCAGGAAGAGTCAGCATATCCTGCTTGCATGCAACACCCGTCGCTTCAATTCGGCAGAAATATCACATCCGTTTACTTCCAAGTATAGACTGTGGTTGGACGGTTCAAATGGTCTAAGAAAGAATATCATTCACCATTCTGGACAATGGGACGTCATAGTGTATGTGTTATGTATTGTCAGCACTTCAGTTAACAATATACTTAATGTCTGGTTGTATATTTTTAAATTCATGGAACAAATAAGCAGGCTGTATTATGTGATTGTTCAGTGTATTAAATAACATCCAACCAGAGAGATAAAAAATGTCAGCCTCAATATTATATTACATATAAGGTTAGATCTTTTTTCGACAATGCTACATGTTCGCTGCAATACCTGACGTAAATTGAATTGGGACACTCTTGCAAAGAGTAATGTAGGTAGGTACCTCTCCAAGTTCACAAAGGCTACACAATAACTCTGATTTGATAAGAAATCCTTACCGCGTCATAATCTTAATTTGAGCGCAATCATGAAATTTTCATGTCACCATCAAGATTATAATCTTTATTATTGGTCATTATCATATTCTAATTGCACTGTCGCTATAACGTCGAATTTCATTGGTTGTTTATTCCTCAGTTAAAGCGCTGTAAAGCGCTTTGACGTTGCTAACGTCACATTTCGCCTTATATTCACAAAAATATAGATTGCATTAGAATGGGAATAACTAGATACGGACGGTAAATGCTGATTGATTTAACGGTGCAAACATCCGGAGGGGTTTTCTGGCTCCGCTAGCGTGTCGCCAGAAAAGCTCAGTTTTCGACCGTAAAAATCAGCATTTACCGTCCGCAATCATAATGTCAGAAGCTAGTTATTACCTAATTAGGCATTTTTCTTCGTACGGATTATTCTTGACAGACCTTTGTTGGATTCAATTTGATTGTAATACTAAGCAGATATAATTTACTAGTATACGATCCAGATGCAGTTTTATTGTTATGCTTCATTTCAGTTTATTCAAGTAAAAGCGATTCTATCACGTAACATGTATTTTCACAATCATTTGGATTAAGAGTAGCCATGTTAATGTATCTATAGAAAAATACATCCATAGATACAATTTTATAATTCATTCATATTGAGATACATATATACATATAAAGTAAACTTACCGCATTTAATTCTACGTCCTTTGTTGGATTTATTAGAAATAAATAAAAATAACTGCCATAAGATACCGATATCAATGTACAAAGTATAGATTACCAAAAATGACGTGTAAGTTATTATAGCTGCTCATTTTGTATGAGAACCCTGACTTTAACAAAAGTATAATTCAACATTAACTTTAAACCTAACAAATACGTACACGATTTACCATGAACTTTGATCTAACAAAGTAGTTCCTGGTATAATTTAAATGTAAGTATAAATTGAGCAACCGCCAAAAATTGCAGTCGGCAATAAATATATAACATGTAATTATAGAAATAAACAACTAGTCCGACTTTAAAAGAATTTGGTATTGGGAGGATAATACTTTCATAACCACTCCTAGAATACCGAATTTTCTTGAAAGAAAAGTATAATGTACAATTACAGTACTTCTTTGATCTGTATATGGTGTAACACGTGAATTTGCAACCATTTTTGCCTGCAAATCTGTCAGAAATTCAAATTTTGATTTTAAAACTAATTCTAAATCATTTCTTAAAACGCATAATTGATGGCGTCATTACTAGGCGTTGCTTACGATGTGACATCTTTGTTGATTTGAAAGCGAATTATTATTTTAAAGACGCAAATTGAACGACGGCGGTCAATGAAAGTGCGTCTCGTTTTATATTAAACGTCTTCAAATTCAGTAGCATGATTTATTAGAATTAGAATATGGTTTAGTATTGTAGGTATTAAAGTATATTTTTGAGATTCAATATTTCAGTGCCTACAGCGGTAATATTTTACGGATGGCTGGGTTTGACAACAGTAAGGCGGTATGGTTACAGTGTATACCGTACGCAGTCAGCGTTATCATGACGTGTGTGGGTGTGTACGCTGCTGATAGACTGGGGAGGAGGGTGATGGCTTTACTCAGCCTTATCGGTGAGTGGCGGAATGTGACGAATACGACTGAGCATGCGCCGATGGTTTTTGTTACTAATCTCTAGAGTTTATATAAGTATTAGCTTAAAGGAATGATTATTTTTAATGCTTCAGGAAGCCGGACAATTATGAATAAAACTGAACTTAACATTTATGCTGATTTTGGAAATTGTTTTATCATTCGAGCTTACTTTACATAAAATCAATCATAATGTATGTCATATGATACAATTTAAAATGGTTTTTACAAAAGGAAGTCAATTGGGTATTTATAAAAGAAATCAAAGAAATGTGATAATAAAGGAATATCCTTAAGGACGGACCTGGATCTATAGCGAGTGTTTCGATCTTTAACCTCGAAGAAAGATTTATGCAAATATTTGAGAAAGAAACTTGGACATCTTTAGGAATCGGGGGAGGGGACGTCACCAATCCAATTCTTAATACATCTAGAAAATGAATGGATATAGGTTTTTTTTTAAATTCATATATATTTTAGGACTTACGTTGGCGTCGTCAGTGCTTGGCGCTGGATTTCTTTTATCAAGCTTGAACTCTCCTCTCGTCTTACACAGTGATAATATAACAGTCTCTGGATGTAACTATCGGTATGTTAATGAACATCACATAACATCTATTTCATATAATTATTGTAGAAGTATTCACAAAAACTCGATAATTCCAAATTGTTCTTCAAGAAATGTATGCTCTGAATTTTCACTTATGTTTTTATCAAACTACATATTCTGCAGATCAATAAATCAAGGTCCTTTTGGATTTGCAGATTGTTACAATCGATAATGCTTGTTATCATTGTTTAAATACCATGCATGCACGCGCAAATCTAGAGAAATGAAGAGGGATGTAGATTATCTCGGCGGTAAAGGGAGGGGTCATCGGCCTCTTATATATAAAGAAATGTTCATGAATAGATTTCAAGAAAAAGATATATTTTTGTACAGTAGCTTGTACTGTATGCATTTGTGTATTTGACAGAACATGCAGTGATTGTATACTGGACTCCAAATGTGGTTTCTGTTGGGATAACAATGATGAAGAATCCATATCAACTGGATTTTGTTTACAAAGTGATCCAGTCGATCCGAGCATCTATGCTGCTACATCATCAAATTCGTCATTCAATCCGTGTAGTCTGCGACTTCCGGCGGAAGGATACACACAGTGGGGATATGACTATTGTCCGTCCGCCTATTCCTGGTTATCGGTGACCGGACTAGTACTATTCCTGATGTCTTTTGCTCCAGGTACTCGTTTATTTCGTTTATTTCGACGTGTCAAGTTAACAGTTAAAAGAAACATAATATTATGTTTAAATAAATACCATAAAAGACCAGAAATGATGAATAGATATAAACAAATATTTTAAACTCCTTCCATGCAGTCTTTTTTCAAACTAAACTTTAAGAATACTCCTGGTTATCGGTTAAGAATTAATTATTAGCGTTTTAGTCAAATTTATACTATATATAGTTATATGTATAACTTATGCAACTTCATTTGTTTCATAACAGGTATAGGTCCATTAGCTTGGACTATAAACTCCGAGATCTATCCTATGTGGGCCAGAGGAACCGGTGTTTCCATAGCAACCTCTGTAAGGTGGATTTCAAATTTAGTCGTTTCTATGACATTCCTGTCTCTTACCGAATACCTTACTACCTACGGTATGCATATGTGATTTGATTGTAGAGGACATGTGTTTAAGAATGATGTGTGAAAATAACCTGATAAGTTTTTTTGTTTTTTGTTGTTTTTTTTGGGGGGGGGGGGGGTCTTTTTTTCTTTTTTCTTCTTTTTTAATGAAAATAGTTACTGTTAACCCGCTCAATTTGAATAGATTTTAAAAGCCAGGGTATTATATTCATTTTTCTTCCATGAGATTATATTTTTAAAGGTTTGAAAATTTAATTTTAAAACCTCTATGTAATTAATTTTTTATACTGTCCTCATGCACGCGTACATGTCAATATTATATAATAATTGATGTCTACTTTCATTTTCGTTACAGGTACATTTTTCATGTTTGCGGCCATTTCAGCATCTGGATTTTTCCTACTTCTTTTCATATTACCAGAGACAAAAGGCAAGACTCTCCATGAAGTAGAGAACTTATTTGTTATTTCAAAACAGTTTCCAAAAACAGAGAACAAATCGCTCTCTGATCTAAACACTTATCTGTGATACGACGTATAATGGCCATCTACATGGTCATTTACCCTCAACATTTTAACTGAAAGTAACCCCAAAACGGATTCAGTAACACCAAGGTTATTTTATCATTTAGGCTACAATTGGTGGACCTTTAAACATAGGTCAGATCGGAGCGTGTCCAAACGTCTGAAGACGATAATGTGGCTTTTCGTTTTTCGCTAAATATCCAAAACAAAAAGGACGCCTGGAAAACATTCTTGATCCACCAATGATTAACGTTCAGAAAATCACAGTTCTGACTTCCATCCACTCATATTGAGTACAAGTAATATATCTTCCATAAATGAAGCTAAAAGTGCCACTTAAAGTACAGATATAGAGCCTTTATTATCAACATGTCTCTTTTTTCAGTTGATGTTATTAATGTGAAGTGTGAATTTCTTTGTTATTTACTCTTTTTATGCTTATTAAATGTAGATTAAAGTCACGATCGAAATCTTATTACGTTTATGCCGTTTCATGTATTGTAAACAGTTCCAAAATTGGAATTTAACAATACTCTGTCCAGTGTCTGTCTGTCTGTCTGTCTTACTCTCTTTGTATGTCTGTGTAGTCACATTTTCCTATAAATTATTGATGCAATAATTCATTCTTCTGCAAAGAAATAACTTGTAAGATAACGAATCTATTGCATTTACTGAAACTACCTAATATAAAAGTCTTACTATTGTTTTGACAGTACCTTGAAAAACACAAAATCAAAAAGATAAAACCCTCCAAACAACAACATTAGGGAGAGGGTTTGGGCCGCTATGATTTTTTAGGCTTTGTACAAATAACAACATTAGGGAGAGGGTTTGGGCCGCTAGGATTATTTAGGCTTTGTAAAAACAACAACATTAGGGAGAGGGTTTGGGCAGCTATGATTATTTAGGCTTTGTACAAACAACAACATTAGGGAGAGGGTTTGGACCGCTAGGATTATTTAGGCTTTGTACAAATAACAACATTAGGGAGAGGGTTTGGGCCGCTAGGATTATTTAGGCTTTGTACAAACAACAACATTAGGGAGAGGGTTTGGGCCGCTATGATTATTAAGGCTTTGTACAAATAACAACATTAGGGAGAGGGTTTGGGCCGCTATGATTTCTTAGGCTTTGTAAAAATAACAACATTAGGGAGAGGGTTTGGGCCGCAAGGATTATTTAGGCTTTGTAAAAACAACAACATTAGGGAGAGGGTTTGGGCCGCTATGATTATTTAGGCTTTGTACAAATAACAACATTAGGGAGAGGGTTTGGGCCGCTAGGATTATTTAGGCTTTGTACAAATAACAACATTAGGGAGAGGGTTTGGGCCGCTATGATTATTTAGGCTTTGTAAAAACAAAAACATTAGGGAGATGGTTTGGGCCGCTATGATTATTTAGGCTTTGTACAAATAACAACATAAGGGAGAGGGTTTGGGCCGCTAGGATTATTTAGGCTTTGTAAAAACAACAACATTAGGGAGAGGGTTTAGGCCGCTAGGATTATTAAGGCTTTGTACAAATAACAACATTAGGGAGAGGGTTTGGGCCGCTAGGATTATTTAGGCTTTGTAAAAACAACAACATTAGGGAGAGGGTTTGGGCCGCTATGATTATTTAGGCTTTGTACAAACAACAACATTAGGGAGAGGGTTTGGGCCGCTAGGATTTCTTAGGCTTTGTACAAACAACAACATTAGGGAGAGGGTTTGGGCCGCTAGGATTATCTAGGCTTTGTACAAACAACGACATTAGGGAGAGGGTTTGGACCAGTCTGATATTCTTTGAAAATCTTGAAGCCGATTTCTTCCAGTAGTTTAACCTTGTCTTCGTATCCCCATGCAGCTCCCAGTCCGGCATGGGGCGGGGCGGCCATGCTGCTGGGTAGGCAGTTCATCAGACTAAATATATAGCAGTGCAGTGTGTACTTGTTACCGGCGTTCAACTTAGGATCGGAGTGGACGGGAGGGTCTAGCGTGTACAGAAAACCCCCGGGTTTTAGTATCCTCTTGGCTTCTGTAAGAGCTTTGGCAGGATCTGATAGGTCATGTAGGACATCCACCAACATTACAAGGTCAAACTTGTCATTCCAGTCTGCTGGCATATCTACATCAGAGACCATGAACTGTAGATTAGGGAAGTGGTAGGTATCATTACAGTACTTGATGGCGTCCTGGCATAGGTCGATCCCGTAGAATGTCACTGATGGGAACTTCTTGGCTAGAACGGGTGATACTTGACCTGTACCACATCCAAAGTCCAATACTGTGGAGTTCTCTGAAATCAGATATTGAACACTTATAAAGATAAATCGATTTTCACTTCTTTATAAGTGCAGGGACAAAAAGATGAACATAATTGAGGAAAATTCCATCTGAGCACATCCCTTAATGTAAGAAAGTGGAAGTTTGTGCCTTACCGCGCTGCGAAAATGTTGATAGTTTACATAATGGCGTAGCATATTCCTCTCGGGCGTCTGTTTTCTTTTTGATTGAGTCTACATATGACTCGTTACAAGACATGCACCCTTGAGTGGCCACATGCACGCACGAAAGTGCAGAACATAACAGGAACAACAATAGTCAGAATTTATCATCCTCGAAATGTCTACTAACGTATACGGCATACTAGTATTGCCAATGGACATTTTTCAATTTAACGTACTTCGAACTTTTCACTCCGGACTTCGTTCTTTAGGGGCCATATTAAAGAAATCAGGCGCGATTGGAAACGTTAAATCTGAACACACATGGACGAAATGACAATGGACAACTTTCAATATGTATTTATAGAAATGAAAAATTCTTCACGCAGAGTACTCTTAAGTTCATTGGAACATAATCTATATTTTGCGTTTCTGACAAAGTCCCTTCGAAATATGAAAAATGTCTGTTTAGATCATCTAAAGGTCTCTTGGTGACTATCAAAATCGTATACTTTTATCAATGCACGTACCTGGAAGGAATTCAAATGTAGGGAAAATGGTCTTCTGGAACCATTCCTCTGTGTATTTATCTTTGTGATACTTGTCCATAAATGTCATAAAATCAGGAAACTCTGACATCGTGTAACCTGTTAATAAGATATGACATTTAATTGTGATCCCTTTACATTGTTCATGAGCTTCTGGTAACATAGGAATAAACTTAATCATTTTCTTGGCAAGACGTTTAGCTCCAAATACCTGGTACATGTATAACCTTTTTAGCGCAAACATATCCAATAATAAAACTTCAGTTAAAAGTATATCAACACATTTTCTTCTTGTATTTTTCCTATTTTAATCATACCTTTAGGTTCTATAGATTTGAAGCATTGTTTCATGGCGGGAATCTGTCTCCCAAATAAACACAGTAGTTTCCCTTGTACGCTACAGGATAACACAGACTCCAAACTTCCCATGATGCAATATTCCTTAGCCTCGTTTATTTCCATGACTTCCGTGGCCACCATGGCTCCCAACCACTCCCTTACATACCTTAATAGGAAATAGAATGCACAACCATTATTAAAACTGATTTGGATATTACTTGTATTCAGCGTTAAGACAATAAGATTTTAAAAATTCTAAAAATATGGAAAAAAGAAACCCCACCTCTCGTTCAAGCCAGTCTCTTTTGCTAAGGAAGACGACGAGCATTTGCCTCCTAAAGTTTGTAGTGCCTCAAAAAGTCCCAAATCATGTCCCAGACCTACCATAACAGCTATCATTCCATTGGCCATCAACTTCTCCATATCCATGGTTACCTCTACATCAATAAAGAAAAATAAATGAGGGAAAATCTCCAAGTAGGCCACGAGGGAAAGGGGAGGGGAAATTTATTTATTCATTTATTTATACAATTCGTTTGTTTTGGTGCTGAACGCAAGTCCTTGATTTTGACTTTGCACAAAAAATGTGTACACATGTAGACCACATGCTGGAATTTATATGCTTGACCTTCCACTCCTCCCTTTTTCAACGTTGTCGCTCTCCCTTGTAAATGTCGAGATAAGATACAATATAAATTTATTCATGTTACATATCAATATAAAACAAAGAATTTAAGATATTTGCTATAAACAAGTTCACAATATGAATAAGGCATAAGTGTATCACATTTTAATCTATTTGTTGAGCACTATTCCTTCCAAAAGCAACACTATGAGAGAATAGTACCCACGCAAACGGGCATTACTAGGTAATTAGTGCATCACATGATAAATTCTTGGAAGTCCATTGGTTGAGCAAGCGGGACTGTGACAGAATAGTGCCCGGCGACCGGGCATTCTTTCTTTTTGCTTTATAGAGTTACGTCGCTTGGAGAGTCATGCGCTATACAAAAAGTAGGTGTCGCCACTTTCTTGTAAAACAGCTTCATTGTAAAAATTGATACCCAGGTCATGTGATGCACTAAAACTTTTAATGCCCGATCGTGTGGGTATTATTATCTCGTAGTGTTGCTTTTGGAAGGTAAAAAGTGCCCTCGCTATTCCTTCCAAAAGCAACACTATGATAGAAAAATACCCACACAAACGGGCATTGATTTGTAAATAGAATACAACGGTGTATGTTGGCTTGTTCATATATTTAAGAAATAAATCTCATATTTTTTCTGTTGATGCAGGTATCACCCGAAAAATTGGACAGAAAACTGCATCAAGGCGCGTAGCGCGTTTATGCAAAAGCTTTCTGTCCAATTTTTCGGGTGATACCTGCATCAACAGAAAAAAATATAAGATTCATTTCTTATCATTTTATTATCATTTATATATGGAAAACAGACTGTTTTCTTGGATCTAAAAACAATCAATCTCCGCACTATATTTCTTAAGTCGGAGGGTTTCGCGGTGATATGTCTGCCAAAACAAGTTGATTCAAACAGCGAATGATCGTCTCTCTATATCTTTGGAATAAGGACCAGTTCGAGCAAATCCTACATGCTCTGTTAGCTTTTGAGTAAATAGAAAACAAATTGTACCCTTAAAATGATATGCAAACATCAACAAATTGTATTTTAGGCAACGAGTTCACTCGTGTTTGAGGGAATGTCCGGTTCTAAAAAAAGTGCTATAAATAGACTTCCGTGAAAAAATACTGTTGATCGATGGATCAACAAAATTTCTCAGCCAATCAGAATCTTCGTTTCTTGAAAATGACAATGGAAATTAAATGATTAGATATTCTCACAAGCAGTCCGAATTATGAAATATACCTTAAGTTTGTCAGTCCAAATGAATTTCTTGTAATTTCCTTTTTTCGAATATTAAATATCTAAAATACAAATTAACATTGATCATATTTGTATAGATCTAAATGTATTACCAATCTAAATTTTGAATTAATTTTTATTTTAAATATATGAATTTAAGGAACAACTAGAGCATAAAGCGAAAAAAGAAGGACAATTTGTACCATTGCGCGTAGCGTATGATAAATAAGTTTCTCACCATTTTTTTACGTGGTACATGTATATCCTTCATTCGACACAAAAAAACAAACAAACATTCAAACAAAAGCAAATTGAAGTCATTTCTTATCATTTGTATTTCCTATCAATGGGTCTCAAATTTTGAATGATCAGTCAGTGAATACTGTACTTGTATGTCAGAGTTCACGAATGAGACGAAAAATCCACAGGACATTTGTCCTGTAGTTTTGTGAAAATTCCTAAAATCCACCGGACAAAACTAAAAATTACCAGACAAATACAAAATGATTCATTACAAATATGCTGTATGAATATAGAAAAAATTGAGAGATCTAAAAAAAAAAATCACAAATGTACGTGACACGTAACAGCATGTGGTCGGTATCTCTATATTGTCAACCAGCATGGGCAGGGATACAATTTCTCACGAATGCATTTCCAAAATGTGAATAAAGTGGGCATGTAAGCATTCTATTGTACATCGATTTCTGGCAGATTAGCCGTTACTGTAAAATGACTCTATCGTGATGTCATGCTGAAAACTATACCATGTATACAGGACACACGGTGATTTCACTGAAGTATATATCATTGTACATTTCTTATAAACGATTTTACGGGACAATGTTCTTTTAAATATCTTCAACTGAATGCTTCACACTTAACCAATGATCATTAATGCGACGTGGCGGTTATTTTTTTATTCTGAAGTCGAAAGAGCGCAGCGGTGTTCAGAGGGGAGACAAATTAATTATTTTACATGTACTGAAATGTCTTCATTTGAAATCAAATACTGTAAATTGTGTATCATTATTTTGGACTTGGAACAAAAATCATCGGACATTTTGTCCGGCTCGAAACTAGAAACTGTCGGACATTCGACACATCCACCGAAGATCGCCGGCAATCCGGCACTTTTCGTAAACTCTGTATGTACGACATCCTAACAAAAATAAAACGTTAAAAACAATGGCGTCCTGCGGAGCCAATCAGAATTGTTGTTACAATGAAAATTTAATTGTTTGAATATCTGGAATTAAATTCATTTGATTCGAATTCTTTTTTTTAAATAATAGATTTTAAATCAATTAAGCTATAACAAATGTATTTTTAAGCTAATAAATAAATACATTAAAAATAGTTGTAAATGAATAAATCGAAATATGAAAATATTTACCGTCAAAATAATGTTACGCTAGCTGATGATTTGAATTACCAGTATAATGCCCTGTTTACACGACGGGTTTAATGCGCATTAAACCGAATTTAATGCGCATTAGATTTTAGCTGCGTTCACACGGAGAATCTAATGCGCATTAGTTTAATTTGCATTAAATTTAATGCGCATTAGATTTTGTCGTGTGAACGCAAAGCGAATCTAATTTGCATTAAATCTGGCGCATGCGTATTTGATTTACTAGAATTCTACATTACATTTCCATCATAACTGGGCACTTTTATTCACCCTTGGATCTCGAAACATAGAATTAAGGGTAAAAAATACTTGATTTCATTCACAATGAACACTCTAAGTACTGCGTCTCTAGATCTCTTAACTTGCGTAGAGTGACATTATATTATGACGTCATTTTACCTCAAAATGACGTCATGCAATGCATGCATAAGCCAAACTTACGAAGAGGTAAATTATCGTGAGCAAAACAATATTATATATTGAATATACAGGCATGCATTCGACCCTTTTCTTATCTAAAGTAAACGGGTCTCAGTGCAAATGTACCAAAATCTAATGCGCATTAGAATGTGTCGTGTGAACGCAATGCGAATCTAATTCGCATCAGAATAAAGCGCAGCAAATCTAAAGCGAATTAGATTTAATGCGCACTCGTGTGAACAGGGCATAAAACATATTTTTATGAATAAGAATTGACAATGCAACGGCACGCCATAGAAATCACTAATGGCGCACCGTAAATGAATGGAATGTTTATTTATAAAACAAATTGACGTCATCGTCATACTGGGAGGTAGGGGTGGTCTGGTTGGTCGGTTTGATGTTAGAACCGACTTAACTTTGTCGAAAATGCTTTTCTAACTTTATTCAGCTATTCTCAAAGTCATTTATTTGCACAATATTGGATAATCTTTGGCCCCTCTATATTATATTTTTTAAAGCTTTCGTTATTTTTCTATTTTATCAACATAGCCATTATATCGTACATTAAGCTTCATATGTTTTGCAAATAACTAGCATTAAAGTTGAAATAAAAAAAACTGCAATACTAAATACATCACAAAGCTGAAATTATACGTATGAGATGGAAACATACCTTCGGCTGTTTGCAGGTTAATTTGTAGAACGATTTTTTATATCTGGTTACACATATGAACCTGTCTATCTTAAGTTCTAAAATGCATGTTTAAGTGATACATTTCATGTATGTTGTATGTTTTTACTATGACATATGAAGCAAGGGAGCAAATATTTTTAAAATGGAGTAGCGAGGGGGGGGGGGGGGGGCACCGAAAGACTTAATATAAAGACTCTGCAAAAACAAAAACGAAACCGAAAAGAATACGATCCGGTACGAATGGCTAATGGCCATTTAATTTTGTACTTGAGGAGTGGGGGCACTAATAATACCATCTTGTTTGCAGAAAGTTTATTTTGAAAAAAAAAACCTAAATTAATAGGCTCGCTTCTTTTTCCGTACACTATAACAAATTCGACTAGCTTCGCTAGCAAGACGCTTAACTGCCCATACGCGTACACATCATTTTGCCAAAGAAAAAATGAATAAATGAAAATAAAATGTTAAGAAAATAATCAAAGTAGACAGAAATGAAGAAGGAAAATGGAACCTCAAAAACACCAGGTTATTTGAACAGCGAGGAAATAGGAGAATTATGTCAACATGTTATGAGCATTAAAAAATGTACTTGTAAAAAGATTTATTTTAAATCAAACTTCGTCATTTGTTTTATGCTTGAATATAAGCCACTTTACAGTAGAAATTGGGTGTTTCAAATTGCCATATTTCACTAGCTTCCGGGGGCTTTGCCCCTGGACCCACCGGGGCCTCAAGGCGGCTCCAGACCCCCTGCCTAGACTGATTTGAGTACACATCATTTCTATTCTGGCTACGCGCCTGCTAGCGACACAACGACCCAAAAAAAAAAAAAAATCAGCTTGCTTCGCTTAGTTGACACTCAACTTTTTTTCGGGTTCGCTCCGCTCGCCCTTCTCTACTATCTTATATCAAGGTTTTAACAAATATACTTAATAAGCTTCAAGTCTTATAGTTATGGAAATAGTACATTACGCACTATCTGTTTTGACTTGACACAACAAAAACTTTCATGAGCATTACACTCTCCCCATGTGCTGTGAAAAAAAAAATCAATTTATAATGTACAGGTAATACATGCATATAGCATATGTCATGTGTTTATACATAGTACACGGAAAGTCTTGCACTCTAGAAATAATTAATGAAATTTAGTTGAAGTCAAATATATGAAATACTCAGTGTGTCTTTTTTTATCTTTTTTTTTTTTTTTTTTTTATCTTTTTTTTTTTTTTTTTTTCTTTTTTTTTAGTGTCAGGATTGGTAGAGGTTGAAAATGAATATTCTGACCTTTAGTTTCAAACAATCCCACCGGCTCTGTCTTGAAAATAAGTAATCTGACCTCCCAAAAAGTGCCAGTCCCCCAACTCAGAATCAAATGGTCGTCCCCTAACGATTCAAAAATAAGTACCTGCCTGAAATAACCGCTGCCAAGAAAAGTGCATTCCTAAATGCATATGTTAAATTAAAAAAAAGATAGATTAGATAAAGCATTCGTCCTCCTAAAATCCGAATAGAAGTACACGTACCAAAGAGGAATCCTTATTTTTTGTATGAAGATAGAGTTGTCCTTCTTCCATCGTCAATGATAATATTTTTTTTTTTTTTGAAGTTTAGGTACTTCGGACTTCACACTTAAAGAAATCTGGTGCAATTAGACAAGTAAAATCTGAACACAAAATGGAAGAAATGACTGTGGAGAGCTTTAAATATATATATTCATACATGAAAATAAATCAATTTTCACAAAATGGTTAATTGGGATATATAACTTTTAAAACTTACGATTGTAATATAGCATTGACGGATTAATAGGGGGCGTGGGGGCGCATGCCCCCTCCCCCTAAAATCGTCAAAGTAAGGTTTCTTGTGAGCTCAAACGTTAATGTGTAGACTCACTTTCTGGCAGTTTTGAGTCGAATTCACAAAATTTTCGCTGGCTCGCTACCGCAGATTAATATGATTTACAGTTCACTTTTGTTATACCACTCTAAAGCAAGGCATGACCAATAGCCAGTGTTATGAAGTACTCGGTATAACCTCCTCCACACCTCAAAATCACTTGAAACAATGTTTGACCGGTCTTTTTCTGATATATGTTATGACAGTCAACAAACCCTTACAACAAAGGGATGGGATTTGTGGTGTATAACCCCCCCCCCCCCTCCTCGAAAAAATAGAGAGAAATCGCTGGCTCGCTTCGCTCGTCATATACATTCTCTATCATATAGCTTCAATAAAAACTATTTTCCGTAGGGGGAGGACTTCACCCTGGACTGAGGGAGGGGGAGGCTAGGTGGCACACACACCTTTTTTTCCTTTTTTATATTTTTCACGCCCCCTCGAAACTCAAATCCTGTAGCCGCCCCTGCACAGTTCCTTTCACGTGCGGTGTCTTAACTCCGACTTCCTCGAACATGAAAAATGTCTTTAATATCAATTATATATCACACAGATCAACATCGAAAGAAGCCGAAATTCATCGGGAAAATAAGTCAATTAATCTCATGATACAAATTGAAAGCTGGAATTGATTCTGCTGTCTGGTTTGTACATGTAAATAATGAAAGGCAATATGTTGGTAAAACGAGGATTGACTCTATCACATATCCTGTATAAAGCATGGAAAAGTATGTTCATATGTAACAGCATTCATACAGGACAAGGGAATCTTTTAAATTAGATGGTTTATTTTGAACCAATTTTGCCGAAAATCTATATCAAGCAACGTATCAAGTTGGCAGACACTTAAGGTTTTAAGTTTTTTTCGCATTTTAATAGAAAAAGGAAATAATGCCATTTTATAATATGCCTTATATTATAGAAGCAAAATTGATTAAGCAGTTGACTATCAATGTTGATTCTAAGCTAAAATAAGAAAAAAATTTCACTGCATTTTATATTTATTGAAATTTGCAATTCCTGTATCGTTTATTTGTTGGTCCATTTGAAGTTGGAGCTGTTAATGTCTTGTTTGCTGTTGTTTTCTGATGTTTGTTACAATCAGCGTATGTGTTCTAATGTGGTCAGTGCTGTATTCCTATGCTGGATATGTTTTCTTGTTGGTACACAAGAACAATAAATTACTTAATTTTCAGCAGAAAAGAGGAAATTTCAAACAAAACTCCCTTAAAGTACCGTCTGTAAACAACTATAACACCCGTATACAAAACACAGAGAATACATGGACACCATGAGTCACAAAAAGGACAGGAACAGCAGATACGTCAACAAAACCATGTGACACTGCCAAACACAAACATTTATAGATAGGTTAATCTTGGAAAAGATATGTCATGTTATATTGGAATCTTTAAAGGTCAAATGATATCTTTTTCTAGATTTCAATCAAAATTTAGACAATAAAATTATTTATGAGTTTCCAATTACCTTTTTGAATTGATAAAAAATGCTATTTTCATACGAATGTCTGAAAATAGCAAATATTTGACCTTTCCATCGTTGTCTAATTGGTGATTCACAAACAAATTTCTTAAAATAACAAATTCATTAGCCATTTCCCCCGTTGTCTGGTTGGTGATTTTCTACTAAAATGATAAATTCATTAGCCATTTCCCCCGTTGTCTGGTTGGTGATTTTCTACTAAAATGATAAATTCATTAGCCATTTCCCCCGTTGTCTGGTTGGTGATTTTCTACTAAAATGATAAATTCATTAGCCATTTCCCCCGTTGTCTGGTTGGTGATTTTCTACTAAAATAACAAATTCATTAGCCATTTCCCCCGTTGTCTGGTTGGTGATTTTCTACTTATTATAAATACTTTTCACTGTCTAGACTGATAATCGACATCAACAATTTTTCTGCAAATTGAATCTTGTGCTTTTACTCGTCAATCAGTAGACAAATACACCATAATATCATATCGCAGTGTCCATTTGGCTTTCAAATTATCCGTGAAAAAATTAAAACAAAAGCAAAAGCATTGAAGTTGATACATTCATCTGACATTTTTTATTGCACAGTTCAAATAATGCATGTTTTTAGTAAGTAGAATCTTTTGCTTTATAGATTGCCAAAAAAGGAAAATGAACCAGTTTATACTCTTTCCGATTGGATAAAATCTTCTATTGCAAAGATCCAATATCAATAAAGTACGGCCCTCTCTGAGCACCAATTTCAAGTCTGTTTCCAAAGACACTGATGGTACCAGAGACATTTTTTTCTCCTAGAGCATTATGTCATTTTCCAAAGACACTGATGGTACCAGATTACTTTCATTTTTTCCTAGAGCATTATGTCATTGCTCCAGCCGATAATGCAGCAAACAATGTAAAAAGTCTTGCTTCGACGGTCGCAACGAGGAATTAGATTCAACACGGAAATCCAACCTATGCTCTCACTGATTTTCAACTTTAGAATGAATGGAAAATCACAAATCATTCCTCTCTCATTTAGATCGTAATGATTTACCTTACTTAATTCGGATAACTACACCGTCTGTTACTGGCGTTTCAAATGGCCGACCTAAGTCGGCACCAATTGTATATTGGTGTCGTCGGTTTATGTGTAACCATTTTCGTTTGATTTTTTATGATGTGATATGGTGTTCCTTGTACCATTTGATGTTTCTCTGCTATATGGTGTTCCTTGTCCCTTTTGATGTTTCTCTGTGATATGGTGTTCCTTGTACCATTTGCGTCTTTTTCTATGCGTGTCTGCTCCGTGTTTTTTGTATTGAGTGTTTTTGGGGTTTGCTGTGGATGCTACAAGTGAGTGTTGTTGGAGATCTTCTCATATTTTTGTACTGTGTATTTCAAACATGCAGGAATCTCTGTTCATACAAAGTTTCACAGCTGGATCGTCGAAATGCTCCACTAAATTGTCATCGATGATTTAAACTGATTTTCTATCTGAAATCGAAACCAGTCTTTAAAAGTACTCTAAAACAATTTACTCTGGAAGCAATATCAACCAAATGTGGATATAAAAAGACTCAAAAGAACTTTTAGAACACCTGAATAATAATGTTTCTCTCATACCCGCGTATGTGTTACAGAGTAGGCCCATGAAATACAGCTATGTGCGCTACTTCTGTATCTTATATCACGCGACAGCTGTATCACATATCACGTGGCGCTATTGTTTCGATTGTTAATGCTATTGTGACGTCATGATTTCAGTAGATTGAAATATTTCTTCCAGAGGGAAGGGATGATAACAAATAAAATAAATAAATGTGTATTTGAGTGTTTGTGTTTTTATTTGTTATCATCCCTTCCCTCTGGAAGAAATATTTCAATCTACTGCAATTTTGCTGACACTCCTGTAACGACGATGGATAAGGACGACTTGTTTATGAAAAGACTAAGTGTATTTGAGTGTTTGTGTTTTTGTTTGTCATGATTTCAGCCCGCAAAACAAACAAGCTAGCGGCGACGTCGCAATAAAACATCGATTTTAAGATCGTTTTTCAATGTACTCTTGCGTTTTATTTTGAAAAGCCTAATATTCGTAGTTTATTCTTATAGAATAAACCATTTTAGGGGGCGCTGAATTCGAATATCGCAAAATTTTCGCGAATAGATCAACTTGACATTTTTCAAATTTCGTCCCTTTTCTTTCAGTTTTGATTTTGGCCCTTAGATATGAGAGAAAAATACTCTTTCATGTTATTCTATGAAAGATTCATCGATTCCACCCTCGAGGTCTCGGCAAGCCTCGGGTTTTACATAATTTTGAGACCCCTCGGAACCGATGTATCTTTCATAGAATACCATGAAAGAGTCTTATAATCTTCGAGCAGATCATTCGATTTTTCGACTCCTACAATAAATTACTTCCTTACTGTGGACTTTGTGGTTATAGTTTAATAGAATCTAGCACCACTTTGAGTTCCGGATAGAAAAATATCAGTCGAGGGTGGGATTGATCAAGTCCCAACCGAGGCGTTAGCCATGTGGTTATAATAAATAACAATGCACACTATATATCTACAATTTTTAGGCCACTCAGTCTTTATCAGGTGGTAAGAAACGAATATAAAAGAATTCTTTTATTTACGAATATAACCATTTCATTCACGAATATAAAATATTTTTTTCATTTATTAGTTTTATTTTTTCGTTTATTTAGTTATCTATTCATTTGTTCTATTATCAATTTTCTGTATATTTGGATTTAGTCAAGTTTTCATATCATGTATCTTGTCTTGTCACTTTATTTGATATGACTTACTAGTTTTATAAGTGTTAGAATGGACGGCGGTGGGGGGACAAACCAGTCTCTAACCTCCTGAATTTCTATTTGTCAATCATAAATTTTATCATTTTATTAACGGTACAACTTAATTAAACTCTTTTCTTACTTATTTACGTTCGATAACGGTACGCAGATTTAGCGGCGCTATTTGGCGTTCCTTGTACCATTTGCGTATCTTTCTATGCGTGTCTGCTTTGTGTTTTTACAGTGAGTGTTTTGAGGTTTGGCTGTTGATGCTGCAACCAAAAGGAGATCCCCTTCTTTCCTTTGGAGTATATGTCTTTGGGAACTCCATTGATAAATCTTCTTTGCTGTAGCTGTGCTATTCTGAATGTTTTAAGAGATAGACTCATGGGCGGATCCAGGATTTTTTCAGGGGGAGGGGGTGTCATTAAGTCCGAATTTTTTTAAGAGCAAAAAAAAAACCGCAAACGCAAGACAATAAAGTTGTCAATTCTTCTTCTAATTATAATTAAAATAGACCAACGGCGTGCAAGAGGCTTAAAATCTTGAATGTTCACATCATAGTATTTGATTATTGATTGTCGGTTCCAATATGGAAATACAACAAATGGCGAGCGATAGCGAGCCAGTTAATTTATTTTTCAGAAAATTGGAATAAAATCCACTATTGTGTCGTTTTGAGTTTCTTTTTGTTTTCTTAGTGTCCTTGTTTATTGACCACGTGTAATGTACATGTGTTGTATATAGGAAAGCGCAGCATCGTTTGAAAATAACGTACATGTAAGTAATAACTTCTGGCGAGCGATGCGAACCAGAGAAAGTTTTGTAAATGCTGACAGCAAAATATGATCAAAATGAAAGATATCTGATACAAATGCATGATATATTTTCCAAATATTAAGACGACAAAAGGGAAATTGGGACTTAATCTTACGAAATACGTATATTAATTTAAACAATTAGCTACATTACTTCGAAAATTCCAGCCCCCCCCCCCCCCTCTGGATCCGCGCTTACGACTGGAAACTATTTATTAAGTGCATTACAAGAGTGTATGTTCCGCTTTCGATAACCGCAACATCGCTTAGTTGGGGATCTTCTTGTAATTTCTTTATAATTAAGGGGTACCTATGAGAATGATGAATCGAAATCCATTCAATAACAAGAAAGCAACTTTCACCCTCACCCAATCAAATCCAAAGTATTCACTATTTTCCAAATGTTGGGTATAATGTTTCACAATTGGCTTTTTATACAAAATTAAGATGGAGAGATACAGTCTTGAATACTACATTTGTCTTGAAGTTATCATTTGCAAAATAAGATAATTGTAAAAATCAATATTCCAGAGAACCTATCAGAAAACGAGTTATCGCAATAAGAAATTAAACAATCATATTTATTTGTTGACTAGCATTTCCTGGTAAGATAGACGAATAGAAGTTTGATAGGTTGTTTCCCTTATTGTTTATGCATAATGTTTGATGATTTTAATTGGTTAACTTATCAATCGTTAGTAAGATGGATATTACTTCTTTTCCATATTTATTTGACTTTCTTGTGAATTTTAATTCCTGATTAAACGAAACAAGAGTAATGTTGCTTGAATCATACGTCACAGATGTGTATTTTCGAAGGCTTCAATTACCTTTCCATTCCTATCTGTATATTTATGTTTTGATGAAAACAAATCCTCAACCTCCTTCAATGATTTCCCTTTGGTTTCCGGTAGAATAAACAAGAAAAGCAGGAGGCCTGTCCCTGATATAGCAGCATACATGTAAAATGTACCTACAAATTAGAATAATAATTTTACTGAACAAACGACCGTCGTATCCTTATTTTAATCAGTGAGTCGAAGTCAAACACAAAAGCCGAAAAAAAAATGGAATGTAAAAGGAATGTAATGTGTATTTTCTTTTATCAAGAAAAATTCTTAAAATAATCTTGATTATGCTCAACTACACAGAAACAAGATTTTTGATGATGTAAAACACAAACCATATGTAGTGATGTACTCTGTGAGTGTTAAGAACGTCATAGAAACAATAAGGTTTGATATCCATTTTATTGCTGTGGCGACAGAAATTCCAGTGCCTCTGGCCAAGAGAGGATATATCTCACTATTAATCGTCCATGACAAAGGTCCAATACCTGAAATAAATGGTGTTCTTAACCGGTATGTTGACCTTTTCTGCAAAGCTTCAGTTCAGATTGTTTAAATAAAGGAGGATGTGTTCGCCCTCTCCAAACAAATTATTCTACAGAATGTTTCAGTTGTTTTGTTTAGAATGACATTTTCCAAGTTCTTTTACGTCCAGTATCTATCATTATAACATTTGGATCCTGCTTTCGTATGTTGTATCAAATTATCATCCCTTCATTTCAAAACATGAAAAAATATTGATAGTTTATACAGCTTAAAATTTACATGAAATAAACTACAAAGCAAATTTGAAATGCTTGATGAAAATTCAAGTACTCGAAAGAAAAAGCCTTCTTAGACAAGTTGTCTGAACTGATATAGAAAAAAGCGTTTCAAACTACCTGGAGCAAATGCCAACACAAATAATGCCATTCCCACAACAGATATCCATGAGTATTTGGAGGGACAAAAGTCGTAACTCCAGGGAATATCTTCATCTGTTTCGTACTGTTTACGACCACAAGAGTTAGATGACACGTTGTGAATATTAAAAGAAAACCTATCTGGATGGACGGAGTCACTCTGTAAACATTCTCCCGTAATCTGTTCTCCGTCATCCATCCAACAAAACCCGCACATCGTGTCTTTTATACAGTCAGAGCATTTCCTGAAATAAAATGTCCTTCTCAGCATTGCTTCACATTAACTTCATTACTCGCGAAAAGAAATTTGTAATTCCTCTCCCGTTGTTTTCCTGTTATCCTGTTAATTCGATGATTTTCCAATTTTCAGTTGAATACCCCACCATATATTTACTGTTTGAATCAAATATTTTGTTTCTCGAAATAATACGAGCTTTTTTCAAAGTGAACAAGGTTTCAATATACTCCTATTGACAGATCTGATACACTTAATCATTTATTATTCATGTAAAAGATATTTCTATTCCTCAATGCTTAAGGACAGGTCCACGTAAAAATCAGGCAGGGGTGATATATGATTTTATTTTTTTGCAGAACATTTTATTCCTGTTTTGAGACATATGGGTGGTACAAACGAAGAGAAGGACATTTATTTCTTAAGATTCGGATGGCGAAGCGAGATAATCGCTTCACATTTTATAAAGGATTATGAAGAGAAAAAATGGCTAGAAAATTCAACCAACTTTTCTACCACCTTAACTTTCTTCACCATCCAAATATGAAGAACATTCCTTCAGAACATCCATATGGAGGTTATAAGAACGCATTTCAAAAGAAAAAAGTTCAGCAAAATTTTTAAGGGTTTTCAACTGCCTGATCTTTACGTTGACCTGTACTTAATGACAAATATGGATAATGACCATATCCCTGTATACAGCACAAAATCGACAACTCAGAAAATCAGAAACCGAAGGCATACAAAACCAGGCAAAAACAGGAACCAAAGCAAACAAACAAAAACCTCCACCACATGAAAAGAAGCGAACCCCCGATGTGGGAATGAGACCAGGTGCCCAGGAAGAGTAAGCATCTTCTTCTTGCATGCAACACCCGCCGATTCAATTCGGTAGAACTGTCACATCCGGTTACTTCCATTTCGGAAGTCATAGAGTACAATCTTTGGTTGGATGGTTCAAATGGTCTATGACAGAATATCATCCACCATTCTGGAGAGTTGGATATCATAGTGTATGACGAGTTCCCCATATCGACCGTAGAACTTCCTCAGTGACGATGTTAGTCGGTCACAAACATATCCCTGACTGAGAAGCTTATCTGAAAAACGCTTAGCTCTCAGAACAAAATCTGTATATTTGGTACTTGCTCTGGCGTAGCGTATCAACTGAGATATGAACACGCCATAAGCAAGCGATGAAGGGATGTTGCTACTCAGAAAAGGAAAGTTTGTAATGCTGAAATTGAAGTCGTCACGTTTGTCATAGAGTGAGGTGTTCAAGTGATTTATTTCATAATATACTGTGTTTCGTTCAGAAAGTTTTGTGTAAGAAAAACCCCGACACCACTTACATGGAATTCTGTTGGCAACTCAACATTGTCAAATTATTTCTAGAAACTAGAGGTGAATAAATGTCAGACAACTGAAAGCCTGCCGCCAGGATTATTGATGCAATAATCAAACCTGAAAATAAATCTAAAAGGTTGTTGCATACTCTCATTTATTAGTTCAATTTGCAATGTTATCAAAAATCTATCTTAAAAAGAAAGATTATTTCAGTAAAAGAGTAAGACATTTTTCAGTGAAAGTAACGATCATACCCGTAGTAAATGATAATAAGAGTCATACAATTTTGAAAGTTTGTAACGAACCAGCGAAACTAATCAATCCTACAAGTCTTCGTCCAAGTTTATCTACTGCGTAAACTCCTACACCAGTGAATATGACGTTAACAGCTAAAGGTATACATCCGAGCCATATAGCTAATCTGGACCCAAACCCTGACATCCGTAGTATGCTTCCGCTGTAATATCTGTGAAGGATATTGCGAGATGTTCACTGTGCTTTCTTTCTATCGAACCTTTGATTATATACACAACATACACAACATAAAAAGGTACAAGTAACTATGACACGAAAACGTGTGCATATCCAGTGGAAGGCATGGTCCATCCCTCTAAACTCAAACAGTCTTTGGCTATATTTCATTAATTGGATTGAGGATCACTTACGACGGCTAAGTACCCGAAACGTGAATGTCTGGTCCATGCAGCAAATTTATTTGTTCTTAAATTATCCTAAAGAAGACGTGTAAATTTACACACTTTTATTTTCGTCAAAACTTATAATATACTTGAAGCTCAAAATACTATAACTCGCGTACATGAGGTAAATCCTCAACGCACCCTTACGCAATAGGCAAACTTAAAAATCCCTATGAACACGACATTGTTATGTAACTTAGGTTGGAATCGGAGGAACATCCGTCTTGTGTGGGAATCGTCGGTTTCCGGTTTCTATTTTCAATATTGTGAAAATATCAAGCTTTGGTGAGCACGTCTTAGTCATGCCCGAGTTCTTTTCTACATTCTTGATTATGTACACATAATCTTGATATCTCGTCGACAATGATATTATAGACGAGATACTTATTTCTTTTGCGTTAAGCGTGTTTGTTGGAATAAATTGATTCAAATAATTTATTGGATGTCTCTTTGTGTGTGTGTGTTCCACTGATGTCTTAATAGGGTTCCCTTTTTCAACCTAGCATGTTAGATACATAAAATAGGACAAATTACGTATGCTGCTGTAAACAGCGTGTCATTTTGCCCTTGCTTATGTACTTATAGGTTGAATTTTTAAATCACCGTCCTCATCTTTTAATTATGACTAATCATTTCAAAATGATGAAAATGGGACATTCAAAGTAACGATTTACATTACGGTATTAATTCCACAAAATCGTTGATATACTTGTAATATACATCCGAGAAACAACGCCTCTCTCACTGGGGCACTCCTTAGCATTTTACCAAGTGTTTTCCAAAAACCTGTAATTAGATTCAACAAAAAGAAAATGAAGGATTTAAAGATATTAGAACTTCATTTTTCGACACTGGTAAGAGAATCTATCCCAAAACCATATGCTTTTTTACTCCCTCCTAATATTTGTAATTCAGTTCAAAATATGAAATCTTGTACAAAATCAGAAAGAGAGAAATCATGATACAATTATTTTGATATGATTTTAAATATTTTTCTCCAACGAGGCATTATCACGCTATCAATATACATTGTGCTGTGTCTGAAAATCACTTCGGCATTTAATTAACGTTTTGTTTATTTGAATTGGTTTAAAATTTTATTCAAGGAGGTAAAGAGTTGGAACAACTCCCTATTATTACTTACAGGTTCTTAACTGTTACAACGGAAAATCTTATGATTTTGTCTTACCTTCGAGACTTTGAGATTAAATAACTTAAAGGTACTTCTTTCATTTATTACTATGCGTTACTTTGACGACGGAGCTCTATGAAGGGCCCTGTCTTATCTCCATGGAGAAAAAAGGGTCCCGCCTACTGATAACCAGACTAGTGAATGCGTTGTGCGTACGTTATCCAGATAATTATACCATATGCTACTGACGTGGCAGATGACCGGCCTTATTCGGCACTATTTGCTAATTGTTCCTGTTGTTTTACGAGAAGTTTTTCTTTATTTAGTTTTTTTAATCGTATTTTGTATTCCTCTTCCCTTTTGTGTCTCACTTTAAACTTATATACTTCGTGATTCGATGTTATTCTTTGAAATAAAGCAACAGTGTCTTGTTGGGAATCCCCTTTTCCTAAAGCAGGAAACATTTTAATAATCAATAGTTCTTGTTAAATCGCAATACTACTATCACAATTTAATTGAATTTTGAAAGTCATTGACGTTACATTAAGACATCCTCAACTTTAAGAAATACCTGATATTTTGAAATAAAGCAAGAAGAACACCTTTAGTCATTATTTGTACTCTCTGGTTGCTTGATGACTCATTGTTAAAAAAATTAATGCTTCTTTTTTTCACGTGGGCTTTCCTTTCTCTACTTACATTGAAGCAAACCTTTTTTGTTCATTGTCTTTTTCACTAAGATTTTGTAGTTTTCAATTACCAATCATTTGAATCAGTGACCACAAAATAAGTTATAATGGTCAAAATCTCTAACCGAACACTTTTTTAATCTTCATAATCTTATGAAAAATATTTTTTCATTAGTGAAAAGTGTATAACAGATTAAGTCTATACTTCCACTTTAATTTTTTCGATATTTTGGTATAATATGAGTTAAAGTTACTGAAGCGTGACGAATTTGACGAAAATGAATATTTTTCGTAAATAGAACAAAATCAGGAAGAAAACATTTATTACTTTAGAAACGCATAAATTTGCGTCCTCCAAACTGGAAAAAACAAATAAAATGTGGTTTTAATACGACGCATGTTGAAAAAAAATGCGTTGTCAGAAGGACCCGAGTCTCTCTTTGACTTACCCTCGACAAGGCGTTATATCGATTTTCTTTCGATTTTTGAAAATGATCAATGTGGAAAAACGACATCTATATCTTTTTTTGATTGAAGCAACTCTAAAAAGCAAGAACATCAAACAAAAGTTCAAATTGATGCACAAATGCAGCGATAATTTATTACAGCCGGAAGTGCAGGTTCTGTGAATGTTTTTATGGATTTATCAGGGAATCATAAAGTCACAAAGAAAGGATAAATATTTGAAAAGCACAAGATCTGTAAAGAATTCAGTATGGCAAGCAAAAGTTTCTTTCCATCTTTTGTTAATACAATGGAGTATATCACCTCAAGTGTTCGGTTAGAAATTTTGACTAGTATATATTATGATATACCGATTTTGTGCTGTATACAGGGATATGGATATTATCCACATTTGTCATACCGCTAAACAGGACCAAATGAATTGCAGAAGCTAATGAAGGCAAAGCAGTTTTTGTTTCCTACTTTCCTAAGAGAAATGGGCTAATAGGTTTTTGTAACAATATAAGAATGTGTGGCGTTTTATATTAAGGTTTAAATCTACGAACTGGATAAGTTGAACAGCCATAAAGAATAGTAAATACAAACCATATACTAGATTGACTCTTAAGAAAAGAAAATACTTTTCTATGTCACAATATTTTACTGTTTGTTTTTGTAGAGAGTGACCCATGTGCATGTAATCCATGTGAAAATGGTGGTCAATGCGTGTCATCAGGGGAAACATATACATGTCAATGTCCAGATAGGTTCATCGGTCAAACTTGTGATGTTGAAATAGGTAATAATAATTTATTTGATTTCTTGAGAATGAATATGAATCAGAATGGTTTCACTTTTGATAGAATTGTTATCTTATTTGAATCTTTAAATTTCTATCTTACAAGTTGGTGAGAACCCATGCAGTTGTAATCCATGTGAGAACGGTGGACTTTGCATTGCTTCTGATGCCGACTATGTTTGCTCGTGTCCTCATGGTTACGGTGGGAAAAACTGTCAAGCAAAACAAGGTATCAGCAAGATATGGATTTTATCTACCAAAATTTTGAAAAATTGCAGCAGTTATTCATGTTTCGGGCAATGCATCTTTGTCAGTATAACATCAAGCAGCATGCTATATAGTAAACAGATATTTTGATATGAATCCCTCGTTTCTTTTTTTTACTTGAAGGCATACAATTATGGAGATCCGGCTCAAAATGCCGAGTAAAATTCACTAATAAGCGTAATTAAGATAATGATGATATTCACTACCAGAATGGTTGATTGAAGATACTGCGTAACATTCTTTACAATTATGAACTTTTAACTCAGGGTATATGATGTAATATTGACTTACTGTGGAAATATTGATCGAGGCGATACCGAGGTTAATTTTTTGTTAGTAAGTCAATATCACATCATACATGTTTATACTGTGTTAAAAGTCTATAGCTGTTTTATTGTATGATTTAATATTTGATTCACACTAAATATAGTCGCCATTTGCAGAAGTTAGTGAGGTAATCCCGGTCTATTTTTAGACCATGGTATATGGTTATTTATCCAGAAGCGTCGGTCAACCAATCAGAGCGTCGCTATTTATAGTTTATAGAATAAGATAGCTTATAACGTTATTACATGTATGTTGACTTGAGCGCGAGGTTGATTGATTGTAATAACGTTAACTTAACCGCTAGGTTGACTGTAACTACGTTAACTTAAGCGCTAGGTTGATTGGAATTACGTTGAATTAACACAAGGTTGACTGTAAACTGTCCGTGTTATGTACATTAGCAAATGGATTATTTAACAGCTCTGAATGCTATCTCGTGATATATGATAGTTAAAATTTCTAACCCAACACCTGAGTTAATATACTCCATTGTAGTAACATTAGATTGAAAGAAACGTTTACTTGCAATTCTGGATTGTTAACAGATCTTGTGCTTTTCAAAATTTATTCTTTTATTTGGTACTTTGTGATTCCCTATAATTCAAGTCATCGACATGACAAAATCAAATACAGAACCAGCAATTCCGGTCGCAATAAATTCTAATTGAATTTGTGCATTAATTTAATTTTTGTCTAATGTTCTGGATTTTTAGAGATGTTTCAATCGAAAAAAAAGAATATCAATGTC
Source organism: Pinctada fucata (assembly GCA_028142955.1). Taxonomy (NCBI): domain Eukaryota; kingdom Metazoa; phylum Mollusca; class Bivalvia; order Pterioida; family Pteriidae; genus Pinctada; species Pinctada fucata. The sequence goes on from AP027115.1 coordinate 39,165,524, forward strand.
GTTTTCCACATTGATCAATTTAGAAAATCGAACGAAAATCAATATTTCACCTTAACGAAAATAAAACAATAAAACGGCGCCAAAGAGAGACTCGGATCTATCGGCAAGCTCGTTTTGTTTCGAGCATGCGCTGTATAAATACCAAATTTTATCTTTTTTTCCAGTTTGAGGTACGTTTCTTAAGTAAAAATCATGATTTTGTTCTCTATCCGAAAGATATTCATTTTCGTCAAATTCATCAAGCCCCGGTAACGTTACCTCCTATAAAACCAAAATTTCGAAAAGAAATTAAAGTGAAAGTATTAATCTGTTATACACTTTTCACAATTGAAAAGTTATTCTTCATCAGATTATGAAGATATGAAAAGTGTTCGGTTATAAATTTTGACCATTATATTTATAACGACACTTATTGTAATAAAAGGGATGTATAGAATAGGGTAAATTTTTTACAAACATATTATCAATATTTTTTTCTCGTGACGAAATCGAAATGTCAATATTTATTGGTTAATTCAAATTGTTGACATGGAAGGATGTAGAAGAGAACTCAATAAAGAATATCCAACACTTTCCCTTTTTTAACATGTTCTCATGATGCACAATTGCGACAAAAACATAATACAACGAGAAACATTATAATTCTGAAAATATAGTCAAACTTATTTTCAAGTCTCGCTATCACTGGAATAATTTTAGAAATCCATATTCCAAAATGTTATATTTTCTTTTTCTACAGTCTTTACAATAATTTAGATGCATATTTTTCATCAGAGAATGACCCATGTGCATGTAATCCATGTGAAAACGGCGGGCAGTGTGTGTCACTTGGAGACACATATACATGTCAATGTCCAGAAAGATTCATTGGTCAATCTTGTGATGTAGAAATTGGTATGACTTGTCTATTTTCAATATCATCAAGAAAATGTTTTGAGTTGAGAATGAATTATGTAGGGTAATGGTTTAAATAAAGCAAAATTGTAGCGAAATATTGTCAGGAAAAAAACAGACAAAAGAAAATTGTCAATAAAGTACTAATTTCTAATTCGACAGATACTGTCAACTTACATAAAACATTGATTTTTAAAATTCAAGTTACAGTATTTTTTTTAAACAAGGAACGTCTTACACCAACAGGCTATTAGAATTGTGATTAGAATGGACTGATATTATTCCATTCGCTTAGCTGTGACAAAATTAGTGAGATTTGAATTCTAAATGTGAAATGAATGTTTTCAATATTGAGACAGTATGTGTTGAGCGAGAGTTATATAAGAGAATGTCTTTCCCGGTGTTTAGAATCTTAGATACAAGACTATCATCTTACTTGGAACTTTATCAAATGTTTAAAATGTGAAAACGGCGGCCAGTGTATGTCAATAGGGGAAACATATACATGTCAATGCCCAGAGGGATTCATCGGTCAAAACTGTGATGTAGAAATTGGTATGGCTTGACATATTTTAGAAATTATGTCAAAAGTGTAACCTATCATTTTAGCCTTACCATAACTTTAGATAACTTACGTGTAATGAATTCAATTTAAATTATACTTGAAATGCATGCGATCATTCAACAACACTAGTTTTATATTAAACTCCTCAATTTATTTCGTACAAGTTAAGACTTTTCTATGTCACAATATTCTACTGCTTTACTGTTTGTTTTGTAGAGAGTGACCCATGTGTATGTAATCCATGTGAAAACGGTGGTAAATGCATGTCATTAGGGGAAACATATAAATGTCAATGTCCAGATAGGTTCATCGGTCAAACTTGTGAAGTTGAAATAGGTAATAATAATTTATTTGATTTCTGAAGAATGAATATAATTCAAAACGGATTCATTTTTGACAAAACTTTTATCTTATTTGAGTCTTTAAAATTCTCACTTACAAGTTGGTGAGAACCCATGCAGTTGTAATCCATGTGAGAACGGTGGACTTTGTCTTGCTTCTGATGCCGACTATGTTTGCACGTGTCCTCATGGTCACGGTGGTAAAAATTGTCAAACAAAACAAGGTATGAGCAAAATAATCATCTTGCAATTTTCTAACGATGCCAAAAACAAAATAGCCATACTAGTGATGATTTTCGTCTTCATCACAAAACAATATTATGAATGCTTCTTTTATACAGCCCATATGAAGTAACTGGACTCTGCAGATAGTAAATCGCAACAACACTAGACTGCAGCCTAGTGTTGTTGGAGATCCCCTCCTTTCTTTCATAGGATAGCCTTATCTTTCACATTGTTATGGTGATGTCTCAATACCTCCGTCATTTTCCTGAGGAAGTTCTTTTTTATTTATTTGTTTATAAATTTTATTCCTATTACTGTGATTTTTGGATTAAGATCTTGGAGTTTGTGTGCGGTTAGGGGTTTCTGTTTGACTTTCATTCACTGATTTCATTGACAATTTTGTGATATGGATAATATATGGCTGCTGAAAGTTTTCAGGTTTTTGTTGTTCATTTAACTTCGTATACTTATTAAGATTCCAACTGGTAATTTCTTGAACTAGATTTAAAGGAAATGGTTTGTGCTTACGTAATCCGGATGACCACACAATTTCTTACTAACGTAGCATATGGTCCTACTAAGTCTGCACCGATTATTAATTGTTCTCGTTGATTTATGTGTGATCTTTGTGTCGGTGTTTTGATGTCGTGTTATGTGTTCAATTTCCCTTTTGTGTCTCTTGCTGTGTACGTATGTCTTCTCTCTGATTTTCACTTGAGGTGTTTTGATGTTTTCCTGTTGTGGCTGCAGTCGGGTCTTTTTGTAGATCCCCTCCTTTCTTTCACTAGATACGTGTTTCGGATATATATCCTTCTCAGAGGTCCTTCAAGCCAAAGTGTTTTCAGACAAGTGCAATTTATCTTAGTAACACCCTCTTGTTTGGATATAGTCTATTAATTTCGTAAAGATTGCGCAGATTCAGAGGTCAATTAGAAGGTGGATCAGTAGTTCAGTAGATAAAATGAATTTGATAGGACATTCAGGAATGTATCTTCTTTTTAACTTCGATTATCTTTTCGGATGAAATGTATCACGATTCCTTCTTGTGTAGAGACTTATTCATATACAAAGACAATGCAAAGACATTAGATATTTAGATAAAGTCAAGAACAGTGCAAAGACATAAAAGCAAATTGTCCCTAAATTATATTATACGATATCACTGAGTGCAGATTGTATATGAAGATTTCAATACAGAAATCGACTCATGTTCCTGCAACCCATGCAAAAATGGTGGACAATGCAATTCATACGGCGAGGGATACACTTGTCATTGTGGTGAGGGATTCGCCGGTAGAAATTGTCAGATAAGAGTAGGTATGTTGAATTAAGGCTCAATTCCTTTATACAGTCACCGATGTAAGTCAATTAAGATTAAACAAGAAGGAATTTGGTAAAGAAATTTATCACGCCTCAGACAAAAATATTGGAATCTGATTGGTCAGATCATGGTCACATGACACCATGAAAAAAGCCGTATCAGGCTTGTAAATCCGTATCGGGCGAATAGTTTATCATGACGTCGTGAATTGTATGATAAAGATACCCCCACACATACAGTAAGAGGTCATCGACGTGATAAATTCGTTACACGGTTAGTTAGTGACCTAATACGGAAAAATATATGGCGTGAAAAGAAAACCCGTATCAATACGGGTTTTCTTTTCACACCATGTATTTTTCTGTATCGGGTCACTAACTAACCGTGTAACTAATAGTTTTATTCGAAAATACGTCTTTCTAAATCTGCTATTTCATTCCAAATAACCACCAAAATATCCGAGTTAAAAATGTTGCACCTCCTCTCTTTCACGAACTCATCAAGATTATAAAAACAGCCAACGAGAAAATTAGGAGTCGCTCACTCTCAACAAGTTAAGCAATTCAATGAAGGCCACCGCTTGATTATTTTGGTTTCCTCTTTATCTTGGGGTTCTTTTTTAATTATTTTCTCTTCAAATGCAGATTCATTATCAGAAATATTAATGTCTTGTGTACGATATTGTGGAAAAGGGAAGGATCCAGCATGACCACACTGCATTCACCAGGCGATTGTGTCATGACCACCCTGCATTCACCCAGCGATTGTGTACAATATAGAAAGTTGTCCTTTGGCAGCAAAGTCACAGCTCTTTTCTTATCTCTATGTGCGGCATTGCAATGAATTGAATGATAATACGGAAGGATTCCAACATTTTACCTTCTTGATCAAAATTTTAAACCGATTTTAAAGCATCAGACAGGTGCTTCGGAAACTAAATCCTCTTCAGTGATGCTTCCAGCCAAGGCTTTTTGTTGTGCGCACGCAATCTAGATATCCGCACCGTTGGCTACTTGCTTGGCAGATGGTTGGTTTATGTGTGGTTTTTTGTGTTTCATGTTTCTGTTGTGTGAGTTGGTGTTCCTTGTCCCTTTTGCGTCTCTCTGCTCGTGTCGGCTCTGTGTTTTTACCATGGGTGTTTTGGAGTTTTGCTTTGGGTGCTGTAACCTAGTGTTGTCGGAGATCCCTTCCTTTGTTTCAAACACAGTCAAAATTCTTTTAAGTAGCACCCCTGATTTTTTTTATTTTGAATTGAAATTTGTGCAATTACTTTACAGAGAGGCAGAGAGTGCTCGGCTCAAAATACCCTGTAGGACCCATTCAATAGCATAGTTAAATAAAATCGATGACCAATATATAGCATTGGAGGGATGGTGCATAGATGTTTGCCTCCTTAAATTTCGATGTTATTTTGGGAGAAAATGACAAGTTTCCGAAACAGCAAAATAATACATATGATGTGAAATTGGAAGAAAGACAAAACCGAAGTAAAGGATATCAATTAAAAAGCATATAAGACCATATGTTTAGAAAGTTCAACGAGCGTTAGAATGAGAATACTATCTCCAGAAGTTAAATTTATCTTTTAATATTATTTTAATCATAATACTCCAAAAATAGTTCCTGATAGAAAGAAAGATAAGAAAAAAAATTAAATATGGGAAAATTCTAAAATATATATTGGGTCGTTTACCTTGAGGTGAAACCTCATGACTACTAAGCAAATTGATTTAATGAAAGGAATATACGCAATATGTTTCAAAATTCATACTTTTTGCACCCAGTCTGTCAAATGTTCAATACAATGACGATGTTAACTTATCGGATAAATTGCATTTACATTATGACATTAAATATTCAATTTTACCTTCGAAATCAAGCTATCAATATTTATTCCCCTCCCCTCCCTCATAAAAAATGAAGTGAAGAGACGCCGAGGTCAAAACAAAGGGAAATGATAACGATATATGAACATCAACGATTAGAAAAAAATCCGGCTTTACAAATAGGACTTCAACACCTGTTGTTGTTCATTGTCCACCTAAATATAAGAATTTATTCGTTTGCTATTGCTTCGTACTCCACAATGCTAACCAAAATGCTACACCAACACTACAAGCATATAATATTATCCTGTCTAGGGTCTGTATCCTAAGTTATTAAGGAAATCGTACTGTATAGGTAAAAGCTCAATGTACAAATGCATAACAATTTTTCACTGTTCTTCAATTACGTCTTTGTTTATTTTTAAAGTTGGCAATCCAAAATCATCTTCTTTGCCTTCAAATAAATGGTATGCTGAAATAATTTTATACTAATCATACACTTATGCAATGATTTTTCTTATTTTTTAATTTGACAGCGTTTCTGAATAGACCCTACTTCAAACTCCGAGCCGCCCACTATTTACGAAAGGAATATCTTACAATTATTACAAATTTGACTAGGGCGCCAAATGAACTATATTGTCAACGTTAGCAGCTGGTGACATTGATACCATTCATTATTCGTGTATTTCTTGCATTTCTGGTGCTTCGCATCTTGTGTTTGCTTTGCCAAGAAGGCTTCGCAAAGTTTGGCACGTCCTTTGTATCTACGTCGTTTGTGTCAGTGTTCAGGATACCATATATTTGAGTTTTATTCATTTTATGTATTATAACATTACTTTGCTCCGCTGTGAGTCCTGCCAGGTGGTCTTCTCATTGACCATTAACATCTTCTATGGACCATTAAAAATGAATTTTCAAGTTATTAATTTATTCAGGATAGGTCTCATTTATTGTGAATTGAATTTTGATATATAGATAATTGTACACCAACAATACGATTACATAGCATAAAATTAGAATATCTAGAGTTATTAGCATTTAAATATCAACTACTCAAACGGTTATTTACCGTAATATTAAAGTTCGATGCCTTGCTAAAACTTTCGTTTCTTGATTTAATATTTTCATTGATCAAAAGCTGGTTTGCACGATATTCAAAAAAATTGCTTGAGTGAGATAAAATTCTGTTTCCACAACCCCTATACACAATGACAGTAGTAAATTATAATGCATTCACGTCATGTTTATCAGAATGCTACTCCTGATATTACGCTTTTACATGAGATTATGTGAGAGTTTCCTCACATCTCACGATTGTTAAAATTGGTTACATTTTTATGGATATGATTTTGTCTTAATTTTGTTCTTTTTTGTCATCGATATTGATGTGAAATGTTATTTTAGAGTGAGTTGGAACACTTCCGTCTTGCCGTTACCTTGCTCCTTTCTCTATATGAAATATTTTCCCCTCAGTGCAATTATTTCAAACATAATATTTTCCCTTTTTTTGGCTAGATTGAAGAGTGTTATACACTGCAATCATGTCATCCCCTTATTTGAGCTCTTCTCCTTATTTCACCGAATTCCATTTGAAACAAACTATTTCTCTCACAAAACAATCGACCCGGAAATAATAATTGTGTAACACTAGTTCTGCTTTTTTCTAATCATAAAATATCTTAGTACTATTGAACTAAGAACTCAAACAGTACTTCTTCAAATCAACAAAAGTGTGAAAACCAGAGTTAAATATGCCAAAGGTGTAATTGACCTATGAAATGGTTATTGATATAAAATTGAAATGATTTCATATATAATGATCGGAACTCCTAAAAAATTGGTGTAAATGTCTTGTCGTCTTTATGGCCGAACAAAATATTCTATTTTAAATACATTGAAATGATCCAAGAAGATAAACAAGAAATATGAAGAATGGTAGAAACAGAACTTAACAAAAGAGATTTTTTCTTTCCTCAACACAAATACTAAACTATAAAGACTGCACGGACTTTTATAAGATAGATACAGACAATTCAAAAATTCAAACTAGAGGGCGCTACTAAAATTGAATATTTTGCTTGGCTGAAAACTAATTGGGCTAAATAACTACTGATGATGATTTACTCTCCTAAACAAATGTCTAGTGCATTATCATCGGTTTGATATCATGTTTAAGAAGGTTTCGAAATGGAACACTTTAATTTTGTCTTTATTGATGAGACAATGAATGTCGAGCCCTATAAAATAATTGAATTTCTTTTGCGTATTTTGAGAGATTTATGTAAGCATGAGGAGCCAAGAATCGTCATTCCAGAAACTTGCATCAGATCAAACATTATCATTCTATAGGTATAAGCCATTTCTCAACACTAACGCAATCACTAGGCAATGTGCATAACGATGTTTTTGCAGATAGCAATCAAAATTATAATGCATTCACGTCATGTTTATCAGTATGCTACTCCTGATATTACGCTTTTACATGAGATTATGTGAGAGTTTCCTCACATCTCATGATTGTTAAAATTGGTTACATTTTTATGGATATGATTTTGTCTTAATTTTGTACTTTTTTGTTATCTATATTGATGTTAAATGTTATTTTAGAGTGAGTTGGAACACTTCCGTCTTGTGAAACGGTCATGAAGGAACCTGCCGTTACCTTGCTCCTTTCCCTCTATGAAATATTTTCCCCTCAGTGCAATTATTTCAAACATAATGCTGTCCCTTTTTTGGCTAGATTGAAGAGTGTTATACTCTGCAATCATGTCATCCCCTTATTTGAGCTCTTCTCCTTATTTCACCGAATTCCATTTGAAACAAACTATTTCTCTCACAAAACAATCGACCCGGAAATAATAATTGTGTAACACTAGTTCTGCTTTTTTCTAATCATGAAATATCTTAGTACTATTGAACTAAGAACTCAAGCAGTACTTCTTCAAATCAACAAAAGTGTGAAAACCAGAGTTGAATATGCCATAGGTGTAATTGACCTATGAAATGGTTATTGATATAAAATTGAAATGATTTCATATATAATGATCGGAACTCCTAAAAAATTGGTGTAAATGTCTTGACGTCTTTATGGCCGAACAAAATATTCCATTTTAAATACATTGAAATGATCCAAAAAGATAAACAAGAAATATGAAGAATGGTAGAAACAGAACTTAACAAAAGAGAATTTTTCTTTCCTCAACACAAATACTAAATTATAAAGATTGAACGGACTTTTATAAGATAGATACAGACAATTCAAAAATTCAAACTAGAGGGCGCTACTAAAATTGAATATTTTGCTTGGCTGAAAACTTCTTTGGGCTGAATAACTACTGATGAGGATTTACTCTCCTTAATGTGCAGGACGATGTTTTTGCAAGCAAAATCTTAACGTAAATTGTATTGAGAATGGTTGATTTGCAAATCAGATCTATTTAAGCTATAATCTCCTTTCCGTCATTGGGTCTTTCTTCAGATGACTTGTTGAAGTGGAAAAGAAGGGAAAAAAGGGCAACGATATGCCCATGATTACCTTAGATTAGCTTACACTACCAAACGAAATCGACCAAAAGGAGATTATTTGATAAAGCCGCTGATATAACTCCACCTGATGTTGAGAAGATTTGATAAATGTTAAAACTTTAGCCTGTGTATTTGCAAAGCAATTTCGGCCTCAGTCATCACTACTTTGACATGCGCATATGGAGAACTAAAATAAAACATATATTACAATAACTGTTATTTGATAACTTGTCTATAAGTGATTCAGTTGTTTCCCGGATTGCTTGACGTAAATGACCGTTGAAATGTTGAATACCTATGACAATTTAATTTAATGGAATCAGTCCACCAGACATGAATTTTTCGAATTCAAATAATAATCAATGGTAATTCAAGATAAAAATGTTTCCTATCAAAGGACAAAATCAATTGTAAAGAATCTAGTTGATTAATGACTTTATCCGTTTTTGAGATACGTCTTATTGTCTCTTTCGAAATATCATCTATTTCATATCATACAATAAAACAAAGGAGATTATCTCCAACAATATCACGCTGCAGCATCCCCAGCAAAACCCAAAAACACCCGATGCAAAAACACAGAACAGACAAGCACAGAAAGGGATGCACAAGAGACAAGGAACACCAACGCACAACACAGTAACATCGAACACAAATGACTACACATAAACCAACGAGACCAACCGGTAACCGACTATGGACGGCCATCTGCCAAGAAAAACGCAGAAGGTATGGTTATCCTGGATTACATGCGCACAACCCCCCCCCCCCCCCCCCCCCCATTTTCCGATTTCCCAGAGGTCTCGAAGAAGGAGCAATTTTTGTGTAAAACAACCTCCCAACTGTCTGATGACCACACACAAACAAGACCGCAAAGCATAGGGGCCCAAGCAACACAGATGAATATGTAAATTGATATATAAAGAGGGCGTACGTAATACAATCCTTCCTCTGCCGGCTGTAGCGAGCTCATATATGTTATCACCCGAGGAATCCGACTGTCATGCAGATAGGAGAGGTGGTCGGGGCCCTGTCTTCTCTAAAGAGATTTGGACAGGGCCTGCAAGGAGTCCCGTCGTCACAGTCAAAGTGCAAGTTTCAAGAATGCGCTGGTACAAGACTGTATATTAGGTATGTACCAAGCCTAGTGTCCGTCTGGTGACATTAGGATCATATCCACTGTATAAAGGCGTTTGATGATTCTGACGTATTTTCGTTGGTTATAAAGAGACATTTTCTAAAGACAAAGCGATTGATCTTTGGCAATCTATGTATAAGTGGAAGATCTTGAGATTGTAATTTCGTTTTCAAATTTGATAGCAATTCCGATCACAATAATGTGCACTAGGTATTCCTAAGTTGCTGTCATTCTAAGTGCATATTAATTCATCTTTATACAATATCATATGTATTTCTAATACCTTTATACGCCTTCTTTGTCTTTTTATAAATTTGTTGTCTTGGTGTAAGACTTCGTGCTCTTGATGTGCTTTTTTCGAATATACTTTGTATCAGAAACACACTTTAAATTGTAGAATTCTCTCTTTCATAATATTTTATATGATTTACCACTTCATATAAAATTCGTTATATTTTGTCAAACTATGATCTAATACCTTTTTGAATACATACAGACTACCATGATCGATTTGGATGCAATGATTCATAATCTTGAAGAATTAACTTTTAGGTTTACTTTTTTTCTATTATGTCTGTTTCGTTTGTCGTATGTTAAGTGTTGAATCATTTTATCTGCAAGGTGTTCGTGTAATTTCCACTTTCTTATCGGTAACGTCGCCTTCTTATGTTGCCCTTTTTCATATTTCTTTCTAGCAAACTTGGAAGTAGGAGTATAGAAAAGCAATCGTAGTTAGTCCGTCGATATCAAAGAGAATTTAACGTCAACCATTTATTTTACAGATGTGAATCCATGTAGTTGCGATCCGTGTCATAATGGAGGACAATGCCAATCGTACGGCAGTAAATATTTCTGTACATGCCAAAAAGGATTTAGAGGCAAAAATTGCGAAACTAAAATCCGTAAGTTACCTCCGGAATTGGACAAATCAAAGATCAGAAAATTAAAATTCAGCGTTAGTTTTACAAAATTATGCAAGGTGAAATATGTTGCAATACTTTTTAAATAAGAGAACCTTTAAAGCTTTTCTATGTTCAAACGATAAAATTTGTTCTGTACTGCTACGATTATCATTGTTATTTATCGCATTCAACTTTATATATTACATGTTTATACAAAATTATCTTTATAGTGAACATTTGGTATCATGCAACTATGAGAAGTGATTTTCATCGAAAAATGAATTTTATAATACGAAATTCGACAGTCATTTCTTATTAGATATCTATTACATCTTTGTTACCTAATAACTCAGGTGATAAATACCTTTACTCTTATTTTCGTTAACACAGAGACGGATCCGTGCTTATGCAACCCTTGCTCATATAATGAAAAATGCATTTCCAATGGTGATTTCTTTCAGTGTATAGAATAATTTTGTAAGATTGTAGCAACGATTAAACAAAGATAAGCAAATAAGGATTTTGTAATTTATTTATAGGAATTAAAACAAGCAACTGCAAGAACTGTAAAATGACAAAATTTCAAATGAAGACAGTTAAGTACAAAATCACATGATAATCTAAAAGGAGGGGATCTCAAACAAGACTCTAATGCAGCACCAACAGTAAAGCATAGAAAGACCTCCATGCGAAATCATAGAGTAGACATACACAGCAATAGACACAAAGGGACAAGGAACACCAAACACGACTTCAAAATACCAAACACAAATGTGCAAACGGTGCCGACTTTGAGCGGCAATCAGTAGCCTTAGTAGCATATGGTGTTGTTATCCGCACTACTTTCGCCCACCCGTTCCCCGCCATGTTCCAGTGTAATTACGAAATAACATAAAGATGGTTCTATCCAGAATAAAAGGTAACATTAAATAAGAATTACCTAACTTTTACCTATTTTATATCTCAAGCATAGGAATTAATCACTCTAATAGCGGTTGCTCTATAATTACTATGCGTTATATAAACACAGTAATTATAGATCAACCGCTATCAGCATGATTAATCCCTGTGATCTCAAACAAAATACATAAATGAAATGAGCACCGATCAATCAATATTGAATGTAAGTGACAATACAGCAGTAAAACGTTAAAGAAGGAAACCAAACCATCATCAAAACATGAGAAAATATTTTAGAATTATATGTTTGCATGGACTATGGTGATCACTCGCAACATATTTAGCAAAGTACTTTACGAGGGGCATTTGGAAAGTCCTGAATATTCCCTTATAATTTCACTACTTGTGTTCCAATTACTAAGTATTTGGAATCATTTTAAACGTAACGAAATACGTACTCAGATATGCACCACACATACCAGTATGATGACGTCATCAACAATTAAATGACGTCATGTTATTAGTGGTTTAATCCCGATTGTCCCACATTTGGAAAAAATCATATTCCGATTGTCCTACATTTTTAAACGAACACAAGCATAATGATTATACAAACATTCAGGTTATAGTCTATTTTATTGTTGTAGGTTTTTTTGTTACACTTTTGAAAATGATATTAATACGATTAAATACCGATACATTCTTTATTATTACTCATAAGAGACCCCCCCCCCCCCCCCCATTGTTAACTTTTATTCTGGCTAAATGTTCTTATGTATTTCTTCATCTCGAACACTTTTATATGGACATACATTTACTCTTTATATTTTCATCAATAAGCCTAATATTTTCTCAAAATAAGTAGTTTTTGCAAAAAATATTTCACTCCAAAGGCATGGTCGATATTCACTTTTGGCACCTTTATTTATCAAATTTATAGATATTGGATATAATAATCAGGGGGTTTTTTTGCATGAGGAATTTCATTAATTGTAGAGTATGGGATAACTACTGAAAATATTAAATATGAATCTACTATCGATAAATACAATCTAAGACTAATGGATTCTAAGGGATTAGTTTCGTATGCCGTATTTCATAGATTTAACGCGTGATCAAGATTTATAATTATAGTTCAGAAATTGCACACTTCAACTGAAAGAGCATATACTTGTACTTTAAAAATTGTACCTGTACAGAACATTTGTTTCGAAACGTATGCAATATAGTGATGAAAAGATGTCAATGAAAAGTTTTCACTTTACGTTCCAGCATCAATTTAGGCATTTTCATTTTCAAATAGATCAGTATGATAAATATGGATAATTATTTCTAAAACCTCATAAATTCTTAGTTTTCATAGGAATGTGACAATTCGGACAATTGTCAGACACTTTCATATCCGATTTTATGTTATTTCATAACTGTCATTGATTACATCTTCATCCTTTCACATTTTTTAACAATCACACGCAAAAACTTCGTTGTGATACTGTCATGATTCAGAAAGAAGTATTGTCAAGAGCTATACTAGTGTCAGAACGGACTCCGGACAGACGTCGTCCTTTTGAAGTAATTTGAAGAAACTTATTTTCAAAATTCTTTGACAATTTTGAAGTATTTTTTAAAATCTTGCATCTAAGTTGCTTAATCATACCGCCTTTTGACCCCTTTTGCCCCCTTTGAATTTGTCAATATTAAAATATATGTTCTATAGTACCAATTTATTGTACTAGACACATGTTTCGGCTATTGAATCCTCGTCAGTAGTACTTTAAATAAAGCCAAAGTGAATTTTCCTGGCGCCATCTACAATGTCGCGCACAGGGGGAAGTCGCCGAGAACCGTCCTTTTTTTAATCTATGTACATGATTTTTAATATTCAAAAATCCTTCAGTTTTTCCTGAAATTGATATAGATTGACAGCTTTAAAATTCGGTGTCCCGAAAATGGTCAAGTTATTTGCCAAAAAAAAAATAAATAAAAAAAGCCAAAATATAGGGTCACAAAAATCGGTCTACAAACCACATCTCTTAGTAGATTTCATGGGCGGATCCAGGATTTTTAGAGGGATGGTCCTAAAGTCCTAAAAAATGAGTCAAAGAAAGAAATAGATAAATAAAAGCACACCAGAAAGTACAAAACATTCATGCCGTTAATTAAGAAATCATGAATCAGACTTTAACCTTCACCCTTTGATCTCTGAATGAGATAATTGCCGCAATTACCTAATTAACCTGCACACCATATCCCGATTGTCCCACCTGATCCCACCTCTAGCTTGCTAGGGGTCCGTCGATGCTCAACCCCCCCCCCCCCCCCCATTGTTAACTTTTATTCTGGCTAAATGTTCTTATGTATTTCTTCATCTCGAACACTTTTATATGGACATACATTTACTCTTTATATTTTCATCAATAAGCCTAATATTTTCTCAAAATAAGTAGTTTTTGCAAAAAATATTTCACTCCAAAGGCATGGTCGATATTCACTTTTGGCACCTTTATTTATCAAATTTATAGATATTGGATATAATAATCAGGGGGTTTTTTTGCATGAGGAATTTCATTAATTGTAGAGTATGGGATAACTACTGAAAATATTAAATATGAATCTACTATCGATAAATACAATCTAAGACTAATGGATTCTAAGGGATTAGTTTCGTATGCCGTATTTCATAGATTTAACGCGTGATCAAGATTTATAATTATAGTTCAGAAATTGCACACTTCAACTGAAAGAGCATATACTTGTACTTTAAAAATTGTACCTGTACAGAACATTTGTTTCGAAACGTATGCAATATAGTGATGAAAAGATGTCAATGAAAAGTTTTCACTTTACGTTCCAGCATCAATTTAGGCATTTTCATTTTCAAATAGATCAGTATGATAAATATGGATAATTATTTCTAAAACCTCATAAATTCTTAGTTTTCATAGGAATGTGACAATTCGGACAATTGTCAGACACTTTCATATCCGATTTTATGTTATTTCATAACTGTCATTGATTACATCTTCATCCTTTCACATTTTTTAACAATCACACGCAAAAACTTCGTTGTGATACTGTCATGATTCAGAAAGAAGTATTGTCAAGAGCTATACTAGTGTCAGAACGGACTCCGGACAGACGTCGTCCTTTTGAAGTAATTTGAAGAAACTTATTTTCAAAATTCTTTGACAATTTTGAAGTATTTTTTAAAATCTTGCATCTAAGTTGCTTAATCATACCGCCTTTTGACCCCTTTTGCCCCCTTTGAATTTGTCAATATTAAAATATATGTTCTATAGTACCAATTTATTGTACTAGACACATGTTTCGGCTATTGAATCCTCGTCAGTAGTACTTTAAATAAAGCCAAAGTGAATTTTCCTGGCGCCATCTACAATGTCGCGCACAGGGGGAAGTCGCCGAGAACCGTCCTTTTTTTAATCTATGTACATGATTTTTAATATTCAAAAATCCTTCAGTTTTTCCTGAAATTGATATAGATTGACAGCTTTAAAATTCGGTGTCCCGAAAATGGTCAAGTTATTTGCCAAAAAAAAAAATAAATAAAAAAAGCCAAAATATAGGGTCACAAAAATCGGTCTACAAACCACATCTCTTAGTAGATTTCATGGGCGGATCCAGGATTTTTAGAGGGATGGTCCTAAAGTCCTAAAAAATGAGTCAAAGAAAGAAATAGATAAATAAAAGCACACCAGAAAGTACAAAACATTCATGCCGTTAATTAAGAAATCATGAATCAGACTTTAACCTTCACCCTTTGATCTCTGAATGAGATAATTGCCGCAATTACCTAATTAACCTGCACACCATATCCCGATTGTCCCACCTGATCCCACCTCTAGCTTGCTAGGGGTCCGTCGATGCTCAATTTTGTGCTCTATTGTGAGTGCTGTTGAGATTGTCGTCAGGATTTTCTTTAACTCATTTTATACCTTTTTTATATAAATGTGGGGCAATCGGGATGACACCGTTATTAGTACGTTAGTATACTGCGTTCAAAATGGAGGAAACGGAGATTAATATTTCTACGGAGCAAAGATTGTACTGCAAAATTCGCACATTACTCGAGTGTACGCCAACGGAAGTAAAAGCCGATTTGGACAAAGTTTATGGGTACCAAGCTTTTTCATATCCTACAGTGTTTAAGTGGATAAAGCGATATAAAGCAGGCAGGGAATCGCTAGAAGATGACCTAAGATCAGGTAGGCTTTTCTCGGCCTATAGTGAAAAAGACATAATTGCAGTGAAAAATGCAATTGAGGAAGATGCTCGTTACACGATGGAAGAAATATTGGATACTACTGACATTAATTCGTCAGCAGTATTTTCAATTTTAACGGAAAGTTTGAACCTCAGGAAGGTCTGCGCCCGATGGTCCTACATTTACTTACGGAGGCCCAAAAGCGTCTTCGCGTGGAATAAGCCCTGGAATTGTAAAAATTGTATGAAGACTAAACGAAATAGTAACTGGGACGAAACGTTGATTTACTTTTTCGAACCAGAAAGAAAACAGCATGATAAAATTTGGATCAGAGGAGATGGTACGAGACCTCAAATCGCGCGACAAAGAAGGTCTGTAAGGAGGGTTATGCACGCTCTTTTCTTTTATGTCAAGGACCCAGTTACATAAGTTGCGGTCCCTGAAGGAAGAAGTGTCACCGGACTCGGGTCTTTCTGACAGCGCGTTTTGTTTTAGGCATGTGTCGTATAGAAAACAATATTTTATCTGTTTTTTTCCAGTTTGAAGGACGTTTCTTCATGTGCCTCTAAAGTAAAAAAGCATACCAAGTTTCCAAGAAAAACAATATGCTTTGCCGGCTAGAGAATGATCATGCATGACATGTCCGATGAGTCCGACTGACATTCACAGAGGATAGGTGATCGTGTCCCTGTCTTCTCGAATGAGGTTGAGACAAGGCCTGTCATGCAATTTATCAGAATGCATTGCTATGGGTATATGGCTAGTATACTGGTCAAGTACCATGCAATCAAAGTAGCATGTATCGACAAGTCTTCGATAATTATAAAAACTTAGACCACTGTAAGTAATAAATCTCTAAAGATGGCTTATAAAAAAAGACAAAATTTGTCGTTGGAGGCAAAGCTGAAATTAATTTGTCAGGTGACGAGAGAATTCAAATAATGCAAAAGTGATATGTGCAAAGAATTGAACAGTACATCTTCCTTTTGATATTTACATTTCCGAAATTGTGTCTAACGATACAAAGTCACTAGCTAGGAGGTATCTTGAACCTTTTGATTATTAGGTTTGCTCACCAACGTGTGTGGGAAGTGTCTATATCTAAGATATAAGAAAACTTCCCTTTCACAAAGTAAAGTGCTTATATACTGAACAAAAAAGTTACGTCCTTCTTTTTGTATTGGTTTTACATGACTCGTGAAAACAAATGTTTCCTCGAAAAATTTTTTTTTTTTAATCAAATGTTCAACGGTTTATCATTTCATTGTCTGATTCTGACAACGATCTTACTAAATTGATGTAATTGTGACGTCATAATCAAGATTTTAACCAAAGGGTTTTCACCTGTTTGATCCTCTCTGGTTTAGGCGTTTCTGAACCCAAAGAATTTTACTTAAGAAATCGGTATATGCACATCCTTCGATACACTTTCAATGTGTTTTTGGTATTTGACATAGCGCATGGCCGACTGTGGACTTCCGGTGTCATTTAAGCTAGATTTTCTTGAGTTATAAGCTATTTGACTGATTTATGGATAATCGATATCACAATTTTTTTCCGTTTTTCCATGGAGAAATCCCCTGTGCTTATTTATACACTCTTTTCGTTCGAAAGCAGTCAACCAGAACAAAGAAAATGAGGAATTGTCCTTTCAAGGTGAAAACGCTTTGTTTCTTCATTGCGTTCAATGTCTGAGTGATAAAAAGAAAATTTTGGAGTCTTCATTGAGTTAGCTTTACTATTTCGAGGGTTATAACGTTTCATCTGCACAAGTGGTGACCTGTCATTTTAGGTACATAACTGTTTTTGTTCAGTATAGATTTGGTATCGAAAATTGCTTGAGTTTTACGATGATATATTGATAAAATGGTAACTCTAGAAATGTACTCGTCTACTCCTTTTGAACGTTATGCTAACAAAGCCGATAAGAACATAATTTTATTAAAAGAAAGAAATAATGTACGAGATGGAGCATTTAAAACAAAAAAAAGTAGGGGATCTTAAAAAAAACTCTTGGAAGCACCACGCACAGCAAAATGCAAAGCAACCCATGCAAAAACACAAAGATGACACGCACAGCCAGAGACGCAAAGAGGACAAGGAACACAACTACAGCACAAAGGACCACGCACAAACCAACTAGAAAAATTGGCAACGAATGTTGGCTTAGGACAGCCATCTGCTAGCCAGTAGCAAATGGTGTGGTAATCCGGATTACGTGCACACATCCTTAGCACTTTTCGGATACCCATAGTTAATTCTCTCACTGCAAGATGACCATACAAACAAACAGCATAACGTAAGGGAACAAAGTAACACATAGATGGATATGTAAATGGATATAAAAAACATGGCGTTCGAAATACAGTCCGTGCTCTGCCGGCTGTATCGAGCTTATGCATGTTATCATCCGAGAAGGCCGACCGACATCCAGTAAGGACAGGTGGTCGGGGTCCTGTCTTCTCTAAATGATTTTGACATGGCCCATCATTGAGTCATGTTGTCAATTTAGTCAGATTACAATTAAAGATACAAGGCTGAAGATTATTTAAGTACCAAGCCACTTGTGCCTGGTGACAATACGATCATATCCGTGGTACAAAAGGCGTTTGATGATTTCCATGATTTACTGTCTACCTTTGATCCTTTCTATTTTTAAAACAAGAAGACAATTTACAAGCCTTGTCGATTTACAACACTTACTGTCCTAATATCTGATTTTTAGATTTTTAAACTTGGTCTTACATGAGCTTGCTGCAATCAGTATAGCATGCTATGCTAACAAAGCCGATAAGAACATAATTTTATTAAAAGACAGAAATAATGTACGAGATGGAGCATTTAAAACAAAACAAAGTAGGGGATCTTTAAAAAACTCTTGGAAGCACCACGCACAGCAAAATGCAAAGCAACCCATGCAAAAACACAAAGATGACACGCACAGCCAGAGACGCAAAGAGGACAAGGAACACAACTACAGCACAAAGGACCACGCACAAACCAACTAGAAAAATTGGCAACGAATGTTGGCTTAGGACAGCCATCTGCTAGCCAGTAGCAAATGATGTGGTAATCCGGATTACGTGCACACATCCTTAGCACTTTTCGGATACCCATAGTTAATTCTCTCACTGCAAGATGACCATACAAACAAACAGCATAACGTAAGGGAACAAAGTAACACATAGATGGATATGTAAATGGATATAAAAAACATGGCGTTCGAAATACAGTCCGTGCTCTGCCGGCTGTATCGAGCTTATGCATGTTATCATCCGAGAAGGCCGAACGACATCCAGTAAGGACAGGTGGTCGGGGTCCTGTCTTCTCTAAAAAGATTTTGACATGGCCCATCATTGAGTCATGTTGTCAATTTAGTCAGATTACAATTAAAGATACAAGGCTGAAGATTATTTAAGTACCAAGCCACTTGTGCCTGGTGACAATACGATCATATCCGTGGTACAAAAGGCGTTTGATGATTTCCATGATTTACTGTCTACCTTTGATCCTTTCTATTTTTAAAACAAGAAGACAATTTACAAGCCTTGTCGATTTACAACACTTACTGTCCTAATATCTGATTTTTAGATTTTTAAACTTGGTCTTACATGAGCTTGCTGCAATCAGTATAGCATAAACGATTTCCTTATGCCAAGTGCTTTCGATATTCAGTTATTGTGTATCCCAGGACACCACCGCTCACTGTCTTGAAAATAATACCACCTTAATATGAGACTTTAGTTTGTTTAAACAACAATTATGAGTCTGGTTAGAAACCGATGTATGCTCTATATTCCAGCTAATGTTGTGCTTATCCGATTTCACACATCCTTTCCACTTACCTGGTATTTAGAGATATTCCAAGACGAACAGCTGATGAATACACAAACAAACTTCTCATTTGAGCTGACAAGAAAGTAATTCGCATCCTGTCTTGTTAAAAAAACTGATCTTTGGTCAAAGTCTAAGGAAGAATAAAAGTTTCGAATGGATTTTGAAATGATTTTTACTAGGGATATTACGATACACTACATGTATGGTGTACGATACAAAGCTCACGATACGATAAGTATCACGATATACCATCCAATCCAACACTAACATATTCCTTGAATCCAAAGAAAAACTGAACATGCTTGCATCAATTTAGTATTAACAGCATAAAGAGGGTTCTCACAAGTTACATGGTGATATAATATCAGCTGAATTTATACAAAGTGAATTGTAAGTAAATGATACAGACAAATAGTGTCTCTATTTGTTACACTTTGCTTGATTTTGTTTGAAATAATGTATCGCTGTGTATCGTTTGAATGGAAGATGTATTGTGATACGTATAGTCAAGCTGCTGTATTGCGATACGAACACAAACGATATATCGTTATACCACTTGTTGTTACCCGATGGATGTTTATTTTTAAGAGTTAAAAATTTTCGATGGAATTTTGAAATTTTGTTTCATATAATATTAGGTTGTATGCTATATATTGCGGTCAAAGATTTCTTTGGTATTATATAAATTCATTGTTGGCTAATAATAATAGGGCTTTTACTGAATATGACACTTTTGCTAAAGAGTGGGATTCATCTATTTGTAAAAATTCTTGAAATACATTATCAATAAAGCTAAAGTGAGGAGTCTCTGACCGTTGCTGAGTGCAAGAGTTCCGTTCAATACCCTTTTGGTACATCACCATTTACATTAGCTGAGTTTAAACATGCCATATAAAGAATCTGCGATAATTTGAAACTAAAATACAAAAAGTCTGTACCCTTTTGACTTCTATTTCGTTTTAAAGGAGGCAAGAGAATACACAATTTAGCCCCTTTTTATTTTTTCCTTTAATAATTTCATAATTTCATTCCACTTGAAAATGCAAATTTCAAGAATCTTACTACTGAAGTACATACAAAAATTACAAATCACAACAGATACTAAATATTTTTTTTGCCGACATGCAAAAAGTTATCCATACACTATCATGGTGAACTTGACGGCATGGTATATTCAGTCTATTATGTTCTTTTAATTTTGGTTGTCTAACATCTTTATCAAAATGAAATTTTGATGAGAAGTCAGTGAAGTTTTGAACGGATGAGTATTATTCATTTTAAGAGTGTTTGACTCCTGAGAAGCTCTTTTAGGTACATCTTTATTAGCACCAGCTAGATGTTACAGGAATGATTTCATTTTTTTTTTCTTTTTTAGATTTAAGGCTTTGTTGAATATTGTGAAATCGATTTAAAAGGTTCTTGTCAAAGAACTTTTTAAACCAATTCCATAACATGTGAGACAGGAATGACATTTTTAATGCCTTTGAAATAGATATCTGTATCTATCTGTCTGTCTTTTGAGTTCCTCCTTTTGGCTGTCTCCCGCACTTGCAATGGATAAAGTTTGCATTAGATAAGATGTCCTTCATGTTTCCGTATGTCGAGCGGAGTAATTTTCTCTGATTGTTACCTAACTTTGTATTTCCCTAGTATTAGGGTTAACCATAACGTAAGGAAGTTCTATTTTGTAAATTTCCCAAAATTCATCAGCTTTTCGATAGTGTTTTTTTTGGGGGGGGGGGGGGGGCTTTTGAGTTTGACTTTCATTCACTGATTTTTTGTGTCGTTATCGCCCCTTTTCGGATGCTATTATACACAACAGTTGTGAGATTTTTCGAACCTCTTAGAAACGGATATATTGGAAGCTTGTACACAAGTAATGCAATGCAATTAGCTACTGAAATGACAGATAACCGTGGGCACCGATTTCCACAAAGGTCTCCTTAGTATATGCACAAATTTTGAATTTGATATTTTGATGTCGTCTTTGATGTGATTGTCCTATCTGTAGTTTAGTATTTAGGTGTTTGCTTTTGGTGCTGCATACGACCTGTTGGAGATCCCCATCTTTTGTCAGAATAGAGGAGGTAAACACCTCTCATCTAATACCGTATAACCAGAAGTTTTCGCGAGTATCGAATTTCGCGATTTAATCTTAAAATAGGGTGTCTTTATTTTCGCGAATACTTTTTTCCTCGATTCCTAAATTACAAACAAATATGTTCATATGATGTTACTCTTTTGTACCTTGCATTATTGAAGTTTTAGTTAGTTCTATCGTAAGAATACACTCAGTTCATTCCTCATTACCTTTGATCAGAAAAAGTGAAGAATGACACATGTGCAATATGAACATATGTTCTATTGAAGTATTGAAGAATTAATCGTGAATATAGCGAAAATAAGTACCTCGCGAACATTTCTTATTTTACGGTACGTTATTGGGCACATTTAGAACTTTTTCTGACGGAAAAATGTGATTATAACTTATTTTAATCTGCTAATCAATGTTAAACGTCTTCAAATTCAAAAGCATCATTTAAGAACAGATAGATTTTCAGCATGAACCGACGATTTGGTTTGCATATACCAAGGTAAATATTATCTGCATCTTTAAAAAAAGGTTTTTGCAGTTGTTGCTAGCAATGTTAAGAGATATTCAGAGGTATTAAGCAGTGTGTGGATGAAAATCATTTAGATATTTATCATTTGAAGCTGTTAACATGGATGAGTCGAAAAGGTAAGGCAAAATTATTAGGCTTTCCCATGATACAGTAAACACTATTCCGAAGTGAGACCAAGTGTCCGGGGAGAGTCAATTTCTCCTG
Organism: Pinctada fucata; assembly: GCA_028142955.1. NCBI lineage: Eukaryota > Metazoa > Mollusca > Bivalvia > Pterioida > Pteriidae > Pinctada > Pinctada fucata. The sequence continues at coordinate 39,188,051 of AP027115.1, forward strand.
ATTACATGCAACACCCGTTGCAAGTCTTTTCTAAAGGACAATTGATAATTCTAGGTTTTATTTCTTTTGCAGTAGAAAAATTACAACGATTCAAACATTGTTTTCTGTCACAATGAACTGCTCTTAAGGACGTTCATGATACTCTAATGTACGCAATAATGCAAGCATTCAGTTCAAATGCCAAAGATAAGTTTATTATGATAAGATGAGGAGTTGTAAAAAACATGACTTCAAAATGAAATTTACAGAGATTGCCCTTTTACATTCAAAACAGTGTGATATTCTGTGGATATCTTGCACAAAAATCGAAACACATCAATTGTCAAGATAATTATGTTATCCTCCCGATGGATATAAATTTTGTAAATACCTGAGCACAGGAGACTGACTGTACGTTATTGTTACAGTATCCTAGTAAGTCTCATAAGTTTATTTTCCGTAAAGTGATCATATTCCTTCGCCATGTACTTATTCAATATGACATTTTTCACTTGGGATGTATAGAGTTGGAAAACTTCCATACTATTACTATTACACAAATATTGACTTGGTATTCGTTCAATTTGAAAAAATATTGCATGGCTACGACATTCAATATAGACCAAGGCCGAATAATACATTTCCATATCGAAATTTCCATATCACAACAGATACCAAAGAATTACTCTGCCGACATGTCCATTTCTCGTTAATGGAAAAATGAAGTAAATATTTTCTATGTGAAAATAACGATATACGCGTGGTTCATATTTCTCATCTGAAAAGGGATCTTATGTCTAATATTCCTACTGAATATGTGCTTAATGATACCTTTATTCACAGAAAGATAGTTTCAAATTCAAACTTTGAGTCCGACACTTCGCTCAAAACCTCTTCGTTTACGATTGAGTTTTACTGCTGTTGTATAATGAATACCATAGCGCTTTACGTAGAATGAAAAAAAAGTACCATGACAACCAGAAATGTCATCTTTTTTAAAAAAAAGGGGGGGGGGTATCTTCAACAAGACTCAGTCTCAGGACCGGCTTCAACACCCTTTTGCACAGAACCGGAACAGCCTGAGCAACAACTTAGTAGACAAGCACAAGAAGAGACATCTAGGGACAAGAAAAACTGAAAAAGATATGAGCAGTCTTCAAATTGATTAACAAAAAAGACTTCACATATTTCGAGATGATTGAGCAACTGATGCTATTTAGTAGCAAATGTGGTTGTGTGCATTACTTGCGTGCACCCTTCAACCCTTCAAACTAATTGTTTACCTCGCAGTCTCGAAGAAGGTATTGTGTATGATAACTTACTCTGTTTAAGATAATTGATGCACATACATTTCATCTCTTCCTTCTTCTGCTATACTCATATCATTATAGACACTCTATCCCAGATGACGAACAAGTTTAAAAGGGCTCTGTTACAGTCAAAGCAAAATACAAAAAAAAAGCAACAAGAGATGCAAAGGGACAGGGAATGCGAATGTTAAATGTCTTCAATTTCAATAGCATCAGAACAGATTGATTTTAAGCATGGACAAGATATGGACGTTTCGGGTACTTAACCCTTGTCAATGATCCTCAATCTGAACAATGTAATATCGCCAAAGAGTGTGAAAATTATTATGCCCAAAAAATTATCGAAAGACGTAGCTGGATGAGTGATATGATGCTACAGGACATGTTTAGATCAAAGCCACAAACAAATGAATGTTTGAATTGATTTCAATCGCATATGATAGATATCATACAGATGAAATAAGATAAATTAATCAAATGAGTTAAAAAATAATGACCCCAACAGCCTGCTACGTCTTTCGGTACACATATCCTGCCAAACCTATCCTGCTACGTCTTTCGGTACGCTTTCTCGACATAGTAACTAGTACCTATAAACATCGAAATTAAAGGAGTTTGACATCTTAGCACCATCCCTCAAATACTATTTTGAACATAGATTTTATTTGGATATGCTACTGAATCGACCCTACAGGAAACTTTGAGACGCGCACTCTCTATAATGTAAATATACAAATCTGAATTCAAAAAGTTAAAAAGGGCGCTACTGAAATGATTTTTGGTGGCTCCGTTGAAAGCATCACTTCGAACCCTTCGACATTATTTCATACTTTTTGGCATATTACATTGTTTAGGTTTGAGGATCACTGACGAGGGTTAAGTACCCGAAACGTCTGGTCCATGTTGCCAATTTACCTGTTCTTAAATGATGCTATTCAATATGAAGACGTTTACAAATGTCGATGTGAAATATTTTCAATAAGTACACTTCTTTATCTTAACGTATCCAATGTACAAATGAAGATCTCGCGGACGTCTCGTCCATTTAAACTGTGTTAAAATTATCTCGGTAATCTTCGGCATTGTCTCGGTAGTTTCCGTGGCTTGAGTGACGGACGGCATGTTGACCTTTGATGATAGAAACCATTATTTTTGTTGTATTGGGTGTATTTAGGTAAAAATATGCCATGATTCTAACTATATAATATACTTGATATTTATTTGTACAACGGATACCTTAAGGATGAAATATCAATTGCACTGCTATCATGTATCAGAAAAATCGTGAACTTTTCACTCGACTATCGCTTCGGTCAATTTTTCATGTTAAGAAAATATCAAACCATCGTAAATATTCTTTAATTGTTAAATATTTGTTCATCCATCTGCTCTGATAAGTACTTATATCAATATGAGCGGACGCCACATTCAAGGTGAATCACGGTAACTGTGCAATTGATATTTCATTTTTCAGATAAATAAGTGTACTAATTGAAAAATATTTCACATCGACATTTGTAACTTACAACGTTTTCTATATCTGTTAGTATGGTGAATGTCATCGCACTATTGATTTTCATTATTTTGTTTGTTAGTCATTATTTATGAACTCATTTGATATTGTTATCTCATTTCATCTGTATGATTCCTATTATATGCTATATTATGAGGGTACTATTTATGGAATTTCTCTTAAGAAATATCTTAAGACGTAATATATACACCCAGACAAAAGTTAAGCAACAGTGAAATTGTTTTTAAAGCAAAATGCACATTTGATAAAAAATATTTGAAAATTATGTATCATGATATAGATCTGACCTTTGACGACGATAATATTACTTTATTTAAGGTAATTGTATTATGCAACTTATTTTAAATCGGGATCGAAATGGTGACGGGTATGATCTTAAACAATTCAAGTTAGATATCAAGTTCATGCAGTTGATTTATCTCGTAAAAGTCGCTGTTCAGTATGGTAGAAATGAATCAAATTGTTAATCTGATGAAATTCAAAACTGTATATGTATCAAAATTATTAAGATAATGTGAATTATCTCTTCAGAATTGGGAGTAAAATTTTTTTTAAATATATCGTGTCAAAAAGCGCGTTTATGAAACCGGAAGTGAAGTTAAGCGCCTACGTACCGGTAGAACTAAATTTATTATCAGACACACATTTAGACCATGAATTAGATATTTTGATGTTGCATTTTCATCACTATCGTTTTTATCAAAGAAATAAAGTTTTACAACGATATCTTTTTGGGGTCTTTTCTGTATTTTTTAAAGAATAACACTTTCGTTACCACTATCTTCTTGAATTTTATAATCAAACCTAGTTCGACCAATATCAGTCATTATGTGGGACAACCATCTGCCAAAATGTCACTTCCGGTTAAGAGATTAATCCGTCGAATCGTAAAATTTCTCATTTAATGACAAAATTAAAAACCGGATGTGCATTCCGTTCGACCAACTTGCGGCATAATTTGGCTGAAAGTCATCATTTACATCGGTTAACATGGAATATAAAGAAATTTTGAGCAACAAATGTCTTTAACGGGAATTATCGGCAATTTATTAACAAGAGCGATTGAAAGAGGGTAGTTGGAATAAACCTCAACCGGAAGTCCACTGAAAAAATATAATACTAATTTTTTGAAAGAAAATCGTATTAGATTTGTGAATCTTGAGCCTAATGTGCTTTATCTCTTTTTCAAGTACCTGTTACCTTAATTTTTCAATACTTCACTTCAACCTTTATTCTTCATTATTTTCCCTTAAAAGTACATTCTTTTCATTTAAGGCTCTATCCAAGGTAATTGTTTCAATTTCGATATCATTCTAGTGTTATATGTTAACAAAAGGTGTTAAGTCATCTACAAAAGAATTGGTATCTGATATATTTTACGAAAACTTCTCGGTGCTATCGTTTAAAGTATAAGAACTCCGAAATATTGGGGTGTTGCTTAACTTTTGTATGGGTGTATACTTAGCAAAACAAAGAGAAAGGTTTATTAAATATAATTTTTTATAATGAAAATTGTTTCATTGTTAAGATGAGATGTTGTGGTCCGCGGAAAGAGTTTTGAATTGCTTAATTATGTCAATTCAAATGCAGAATGGTCAGGAAAAAAAAGTACCAATAAGATATGGCAGGTAGTTTTCCACTGAATACTCAAGGAAGATGCGAAATTGAAATACACAAAAAAAGTCAAAGACGATGTTTCACATTCAGGCTTCTTATTCATGCCTTATCAACTTCCAAAAGCCGTATTTTGTTTAAAATGGACCACTCTGGTAATTAAAGACCTTCGCATAATAATCTGCACATTGCTGCTCCAAATCAAAATTTCTCTCAAAAATGTTCCTAGTACCGTGTTTAGCAGTCAATACTCATGTTACAATACGCAATTTCTTTATCTTATGTCCTTTAAGACATACGGATAGTTACCGGGTTGATGGGTGCAAATGCATAGACGACATATTGTAATTTTGAGAATGAATTTTGTACAGTGAACGAGGGATATACGGTTCTATGCACATTTAAACTAAAGTTTCAGCAAAATCTTCAATGAAAACGAACCACAAGAACGGGTTAGGGTTAGGGTCAGGGTTTATCTCTCTTTTAAGTACCTGTTACCTTAATTTTTCAATACTTCTCTTCAAACTTTATTCTACATTATTTTCCCTCTAAAGTACATTCTTTTCATTTGAGGCTCTTTCCAAGTTTTCAATTTCGATATCATTTTAGTGTTACATGTTAACAAAAGGTGTGAAGTCATCTACAAAAGAAATGGTATCTGATATATTTTACGAAACCTTCTCGGTGCTATCGTTTAAAGTATAAGGACTCCGAAATATTTGGGTGTTGCTTAACTTTTGTCTGGGTGTATATATTGAAAACAAAAGAGAAATTACTTCATTGGAAATGACTAACAAACAATAATATAAAACGGTTAATGTTTTATCAATTGACATTCAATGACTTCTTGTAATTTTGACTTTAACCAACCCTTACAAAGATTCGAAATGAAATCATTCTTACCTATAGGACGGTAAAATTCGAATTAAAAACTGTTATCAATAAGCATGACAAATGAAGAAAAATAAAAAAAAAACATAAGTAAACAAATTTCAAATCATTTCAGAAATGCATTATAGTGAATTCTTATCACCCTACGGGAGAGTTGGAGCCGCGCATTCTCTGTAAAGCAAATGCAAATATTTAGATTCTAAAAATAAAACTAGAGGGTGTTAGTGAAATCAATTCCGATGGCTTATGAAAAACACTGGCTGGAAGCATCACTGATGAGGATTTTGATATCCAAAACACGTGTCCGGTGCATGAAAATTTGTTTGAAATTTTCCTCAAGAAGATATAGAGTTTGACCACTTCCTCATCATTATGAAGATTAGTTGAGTTGCACGAAAGTAATAAGCATTGCCTTTTTTTTAGAACTCTAACCATGCAGAAAAAAGTCTAACTAAAAGTCAGAAATGAAGTCTACGGTCATAATGAAAGTCAAAGGCGAAAACCGGAATCAGACTCACAAAACTCACAATTTAGCAACCTACAAGACGTTGAGAGATATGATTCTAAATAAAATAACCAAAAAGTTCTTTATGGTGCAAGAGTTAGAAATTATAACATGCACTAGATTATGATCTGACTACACATACAACAACGACATATATAAATTACCGGTTCAAACTTTTGTCGTGTGGTGTAAATATTAGACAAATTTTCTTCTGGATGGAGTAAGTTGGTGTAAGTATTCACCAAATGGGTCACCATTAATTCAGACAACAAAGCAAAGAGAGGGAGCTAAAACATGATATATTCAACAATCGTTTTTTAGTCCTCTGTGCAGGAGGGTAGCAATCCAGGTTACCACACCATCTGCTAATTGGGTGGCAGTCCTAAGTCGGCACAGATTGCTCATTTGTTATGAGAATTTTCTGCGTTTGATTTTTGTATGATGTGATTTTCTCTTTCTTGGTCATTTTGTGTCACTTTCTATGCGTGCCTGCTTTGTGTTCTTATTTTGTGGTATTTTGGTGCTTTGCTATGGGTCTTGCAAACGAGTGTTGTAAGAGATCCCTTCACTACATCCATAGCAAAGCAGAGAAGCATCCCTATGAGAAAACACAAAGTGGACGCGAACAAAAATAGGCCCAACAGTGACAAAGACAGTACCGCTGTACAACGTAGCACTTATGCACCGATTGTTCATTGGTCTCGGTGGTTATATTTGTTGCTACATGCTTTGCTGTTTACTTTGTATTGTTTATCTTGTTCAATTGCGTTTGTTTTTGAAATTGTATACTTTGTGTTTTTGCATAAGGGAGACTTGTTCATTTGCTGTTGGTAGTACAACCAAGTCAATTTTTTCAACAAACATAGGCATCTTCGTGCTCCTCAAATCAATTTAAAACAATAGAAAGTAAGAAAATATGGAGTTCAAACTTTTAATGAAGTTTTACATCTTTTATCCAGAAATAAATCAAACAATAAAACACAAATGATAAAATATTAAGACTATTTCATCATATGATTCAACTTCGAGTTAATTTTTAAAAAAGTGCAACGATTCCTTGCATCAGATTAGTTTACAACAATTGCTGTTTTTTTCCACAATATAATTGTTTGAATTCTACATAGAAATGAGCAAATAAGCTAAAACAATAAAGCTGATCTTAGTATAAGAATACTTAGCCAAATTAGAATTTAGCAGCAATATGCATAGTCCAATTTAATTAACTGACAAAATGCGAGATATCATAAGTAATTGAAAAGCTATGAAACGTAAATGACATATTTCAAAAACAGCACATCTTTAGTCTTTTAAGTCAAAGTTATGTCAAATTCCTTCATATTTGAAACAAACGAATGCAAAGTTTGCATCGGTCAATATTAATGCCAATTTCGATGACAACCTCTCCATTATCTTCAGCACCACCTTTAAGTTCTACTTGCCAATCCAATGTTTCCAAGGTCCATCGTGTATGGAAGAGACATCCTCCGCTCGTTTGTTCTACATGCCACATCTTCTCCAGCAGACTTCAACATTCCCTCTTCTAAAGAGACAGTACTTGTTCTTCTCTTCTGATTTAAATTCAGTTGCATTTTCTCTATTTGGATATCATCTTCTGCATCAAATATGTCTATATGAGAGTTCCGGGGGAGTACAATTGCCATTTTCACCTTTTCAATTTAAGAGATGCCTTTGGTCTCTCTGTTGTGAAATAGAACTGAAAATGTTTTCACTTATATTCATACTGTTTGGTTGACCATTGGCTCGTTGTAACAACCAATGAAATGCAAAATTACAATTACGAAGAAATAGGTACTGATTGGCTTATATTTCGAACCTGATTTCTTTTTTATATCATTGCTCGTGTATATTTGAAGATAGTTTATTGGATTTTTTTTATATTAGTTTAAAAGAAACTAGAAGCATTTACCAGTAAAAAGATGACAATATCTTACAAAACAAGAAGTGGACATCAGAGTGATAGCAGAAATACCCAAATTTTCCAACCCTTAACCTTCGTAAGGTAAAGTTTGTACCAACCACCAATCACTGACGAGAGTTAAATACCTGAAACGTGCATGTCTGGTCCATATTGCAATTTTTTCTGTTCTTAAATGATGCTTTTGAATTCGAAGACGTTTAACAATTTAATGCATCAGAGACGTGTTTCGGGTATACAATCCACATCAGGGATGCTTTTCAGTAGAGCCTTAAATAACAAATAAAGAATGTTTTCCATCGAAACGTGTATAAAAAAATACATATTAGGATTGAATTATTAGTCGACGTATCCTAAAAGACCTATTTATAGACCATAAAGAAAATGTAAAGAAACAAGGACATTTTTTCAAATCATTATTATGAAATGAGTAGCAGACCTCGCAAAGTGACATATATCTTTGTAATCGCACAAAACTTTTTTTTGATATTTAGGGATCAGGTTAAGTGCATAGTGGTCATAACATCTCAATCTCTGCAGTGATATTTGATGCACTAAAGGGGAAATATATCAAATAACCATATATAGTAGAACATTAGTAATCGTACACACAAAATTCTACATATTTATGACATGATACGAATTAAGAAAAAATACATTCATTGACAAAGATACCCGTTTATTTAATAACGTAACATTTTCCCATTTACAATATATAATTTTTTTCAAGTAGAATCCCTCTTGACAATCATGATTAAATGGGAAAAATAGAATTTTGGATTAAAGTATTACAAAGCTTAATATTAAATGATGCTATTCAATTTGAAGACGTTTACATTTATACCACTTGGTGAGTGTCACTGCTGGTGGACCAGGAGTCCCCGAGGGCACATGTAGCCAAGTTCGATCAATTTCGGTTGATCGTTTCTTCAACGCATTCTAAAATTTCTGTTATCAAAACTTCTAGAAATTTCTAAAACGTGGGTCCTGTAGCATTATATCCCACCCATCCTGCTACGTCTTTCGGTACGCTTTTTCGACAAAGTAACTTTCATACCTATTTGGCATATTACATTGTTTAGATTTGAGGATCACTGACGAGGGTTAAGTACCCGAAACGTGCATGTCTGGTCCATGTTGCCAATTTATCTGTACTTAAATGATGCTATTCAATTTGAAGACGTTTACATTCTACAATTTTTCTTTCGAAAATCGTCCATCTTCAATGAAGCGACTTCCTGTATTGTAAATTTGTCACTATCATTAACATTGAATTTTCTATTTTATACATGCAAATGTGGCGCAAATTTCCCCAATAACGTCGAAATGACGTAACGATTGTGGTTTGCTAATCGATAAAAGTCCACAATTTCGAAAACCGCCATAATTTCTTCAGAAGACGCTGGTAATTATTCAAACTTCTTTAGGATACTCAAATGTGTATATCAATCAGCGTATCAAATGCTTTAGGAAGTTAAGACAGTACTTTTCCTAGGACGTGAGAAAACAAATAATGCAGCCGCCATTTTGGTGTTTAAACCCTCCTTAAATGTTCGATAGTAATAATTTCATATCTATACATCTCCCTTTTCATTCAATGAAGAATTATGAGAAGCTTGATAATCGATGGATATACAATTAAACGGACTTTCTTGTTTAACATTTGTAACTGAAATTTATCAACAATGAGGGATAATTCAATTTGAGTTATCGTAAAATAATGACAATCTAATGTTGTTTAAGTATTAAATTCAATTATTCAATTTAATAATCCCCTTGAATTGTGAAGCAGCGCACTCTCTGTAAAGTAAATGCAGAAATTTAACTTCTAAAAATAATGCAAGAGGGAGCTGGTGAAATTTATTTGGATTGCTAATGAAAAGCACTTTGACTGATGAGAATTTAATATTCGAAACACGTGTCTGGTGCATAAAAATTAAAAAATAAAAATAAAATCTTAAACAATTAATTAAGATGTCATTTTTTTATTCAGGTGCAGTCTACAATTTGATTAAATTTCAATATGGATACTGATAGTATTTCATGGAACTGCTGGTTATCCTGTTTTGACATCTGTCAATCATCATATGTAATGTAAGTCAGAGGAGTCCCACTATCATAATGCCATAGAAAAGCAATTTTGCTTTTCATTAAGGATACCTATAGCAGAAAATAGCTGTAATCATACGGAAATATTTCTTCCAGAGGGAAGGGATGATAACAAATAAAAACACAAACACTCAAATACACAATTTTTCGGCCCCTTGGCCTTTATCAAGTGTAAAATCGACGATCTATAACAATTCTAAGCAAAATCCATCCTTGTTTCTCTGGAGTTTATTGCAAATTTTCAATGAACGTCAGAGAAGCAAGGATGGATTTTGCTTAGAATTGTTATAGATCGTCGTTTTTACATTTGATAAAGGCAGAGGGGCCGAAAAATAGTGTATTTGAGTGTTTGTGTTTTTATCTTTTTTTAATTGAACAGAATTAATCATCAATGCATTCTTTCATTTATGTATTTCTGCTGTGGTGATATTTTCTAGTTCAAACATTCTTTTAGAATACATTTATATTCTTAACCTGTTGATTATGTAAATATTCTAAAATGCGTGAGAGTTTCCTCTTGATAAATCAGATTTGGTACTTTCCTCATAATCGTTTTGAAAATTGATATGCAAAGAATTATTTAAACAAATTTCATACATTAAGCGATAATGGTAAACAAGTATGTCCATCATCATAAATAATACTCTTCTTGATTGGATGATAATAAAACCCAATGGAAAATCGAAAACATCTATAAACGATAATTCATTCGAAAATATTTTTCAAAAACTTAAAGAGAAAGGAAAACTCTTGCTTATAACATAAAAAACGGACAAAATGGCAATTGTCCTTCCACGTAATCTTAATATGGACAGCATGGATAAAGACGATTTAAAGCAAATGAAAAGAAACAACTTTATTCAGAAAGGAAGGACAATTACTATCTATACTGAAGAAGAACTGAGAATGTCTGATGAAGGAGAAAGAGTATGCAGATCTAGATAGCGAAGGATATCTCTTCCATACATTGTGAGTCTGTGAGACATTGGTAGAACTTCATAGAAGGGTCCGATGATGTTGAGGGGTTTTCAAAAGGAAGATGAACATTATAACGAAGATTTACAAAGTTGAAACATATAATTGTAAAAAGTCGATATTTGTTTGTATTTGTTCCTTGAGAAACTTGAATATGAACTGAACGTTACATCCCTGTTATACATTTAATAACAGTACCGTAATTATACTGTATGTTATATTTTGTTAAAGTTTAAATATAGTTTTGATGTTTACTTTATTTAAGATCCAACAGTATACTTGTACTCTGCATTAAGATTTTATATCGACAATCATAAACTTAATATGAATATAGATTGATCTTTTTTTTTATGTTTTACGAAATAATATCCTTGTGGAAAGATTGCAGTATTCTGATGAGTTAAAGAAGATCCTGACGATAATCTCAACAGCACTCACAATAGAGCACAAAATTAAACATCGTCGGACCCCAAGCAAGCTAGAGGTGGGACCAGGTGCCCGGGAGGAGTAAGCATCCCCTGTTGGCTAGCCGCACCCGCCGTCGATGTTAATGAAGCATGGAAATGAACATATATAAAATACATGCACTGTCTGACGCTATGTCTATATAGAAAGTGCTATGGCAACAATGTCAGGGAAGTATATTCAAAACACTTACTGTCAAACCCCTCGCGGGGAACTTTTTTACGAGCTCCACACGGCAAAGGGCATAAGTGAGTCAAGGATATTCTATATCAAATGTTCTGATAATAAATCTGAAAAAGAAAAATCTGCAAGATGCTAGACGAAATTATATGTGACACTGGGACATACTTATATGTCTGCTGAAAAAAAATCAAATTGAAAATATCATGAGACAGACATGCAAGGCAAATTTTTCAAAATTGTTACTGGAAAGTTAGAAAGGTAGAAAAACTGGAAAACCTTGTAACTTTGAGAGTTCACATTCGATGAAACATAGCTCAGCTGGAAGCATCACTTATGATAATTAAATATTCGAAACACGTGTCTGGTGCAGAAAAAATTTGGTTTGGAATTTTCTTCATGTAGGTATAGAGTTGGAACACTTCCGTATTATTATAGATTACATAGATAGGAAGAGATATAATCAAAGACATTGATAAACAAACTCTCACCGGACGAGTAAAAAAGGAACGAGCAGATTGAGGCAATTATATTACTCCTTCAAAACAAAGAGGAGAATAAAATTCCATAAACAATTTCCGAAAAAAATGTAAAATCTTATAGATATCATTTTAGATCAAATGAAACAATTCGTCGACAAACAAAATGATAATGGTCCAAATAAAGGCAGTATCCAAGTGAGTTGGACTATTAAGGAAGCATAAATGTTATTAAATTTCCCTCGCTGTATTATCTTGAAATAAAACAGGGGATGGAAAAATTCGCTCATTGGCAACAAATTTAACAAATACATGCTGTCGATCGTAGAATTGAAACAATGAAACAAACTAGAATGTGTTAAATCAGTCCGGTGACAGCATTCTTTTGATACGATAGAAACGAAAATCTAGGTATAAAAAGACTTTTCTCTTTTACGACTCGTACACATTCAAAATAAAGTCAGCTAAAATGACACAGTTTTAAATAGAGTACATCAACAAAACTTGCAATAAATGAAAAATATACAAGGACTTTTCACTAATAATGTCGAAGGGTCCAACTCTATACCTTCTTGAAGAAAATTCCAAACCAATTTCCATACACCAGACACGTGTTTCGAATATTAAATTCTCGTCAGTGATGCTTCCAGCGGAGCCACCAACAATAATTTCAGTAGCGCCCTCTTTATTTTTTTAAACACGAAGTAAATTATATGTATTAAATGAAACAGAAAGGAAATGTCGCATTTCATCTTTGAATTATATTTGCTCCTACCCTCACCCTTACCCTATGAGTTGTTTTGTGTTTACCATTTTCCTCTTTTAAGCCCATCGATTATGGGGTGGTTTAATTTTGTTAATTCTGATTGTTGTTGCTTACTTCTTTTGACCATGATAACCTCTTATTTTCATGCATTTTGCTTAGAATCCAATAGTTTTTATATCATTATTTGTATCATCTCACGAATAGAATATCTTTTGTTTATTTCATTTGCATACTAGCTAAAATTTCTAAGAGACCACCTGAGCTGATATACTCCATTGTATTAACATTAGATGGAAAGAAACATTTGCTTGTCATCCTGAATTATTTACAGATCTTGTGCTTTTCAAAAATTAATCTTTTCCTTGCTACTTTGTGATTCCCGATAATTCAAGTCATCGATATGACAAAACATTCACAAAACCACCACTTTCGGTCGCAATAAATTCCTGAATTTGTGTGCATGAATTTAAACTTTTGTATAATGTTTTGGCTTTTTTTTTAGTTGTTTCAATAAAAAAATTGTCAATGACATTTTTCCACATTGATCATTTTGAAAAATTGAAAGAAAATTTATATGACATCTTAACAAGAATAAAATATCATTACTGCGTCAAAGAGAGACTCGGGTCTTTCTGACGGCGCGTTTTGTTTTGGGAATGTGTCGAATGAAATCCATTTTATCTGAGGTTTTTTCCAATTTGTAGGTCGTTTCTTTATGTGCCTCTAAAGTAAAAAAGCATACCAATGTAACAAGAAAAACAATATGCTCTGCCGGCTAGAGAATCATCATGCATGTAATATCCCGATGAGTCCGACCGACATGCACAGAGGTTTGGTGATCGTGGTCCTGTCTTCTCGAATGAGGTTTATACAGGGCCTGTCATGCAGTCCTATCGTAACAATAGCTCAGACTGCAATTCATCAGAATACGCTGCTACGTGTACAGGGCATGTATACTGGTCAAGTACAATGCGATCAAAGTAGCATCTATCGACAATTATAAAACAAAAATTAGACCACTGTAAGTAATAAATCTCCAAAGATGGCTTATAAAAAAGAAAAATTTGCTGTTGGCGACGCAGCTGAAATTAATATGTCAGGTGACAAGAGAATTCAAATATTGCAAAAGTGATGTGTGCAAAGAATCGAACAGTACATCTTCCTTTTGATATTTACATTTCCGAAATTGGGTCTAATGATACAAAGTCACTAGCTAGGAGGTATCTTGAACCTTTTGATTGTTAGGTTTACTCACCAACGTGTGTGGGAAGTGTCTATATCTAAGGTATAAGAAAATTCCCCTTTCACAAAGTAAAGTGCTTATAGATTTGGTATCAAATTGCTTGAGTGTTATAATGATAAATTGATTAAATGGTAACTCTAGAAATTTACTCCTCTACCCCTTTGAACGTCATATAAACAAAGCCGATAAGAACATATTTCTATTTAAAGACACAAATACCGGTATTGTAGGAGATGAAGCATTTAAAACAAAACAAAGTAGGGGATCTTCAAAAACACTTGGAAGCACCACGCACAGCAAAAAGCAAAACAACCCATGCAAAACACAAAGATGACACGCACAGCAAGACGACATGCACGTTTCGGATACTAAACCCTCGTCAGTGATCCTCAGTCTAAACAATGTAATATGGACAAAACGTATGAAAATTATTATGTCCAAAAATGTTAGGTTAGGGTAAGGGTTCAGCTACTGTATTGCGATACGAGTACAAACGATATATCGTAACACCACTAGTTTTTACCGATGGATGTTTATTTTTAAGAGTCAACAATTTTCGATGGAACTTTGAAAACTTGTTTCATATAACATTAGGTTGTATGCTATATATTGCGGTCATATGATTTCTTTGGTATTATATAAATTCATTGTTGGCTGATAATATTAGGGCTGTTCTTATGCACGATTCTACTGCATTTGGCACTTTTGCTACAGAATGTGTCCATCTATTTGTGAAAATTCTTGAAATACATTATCAATAAAGCTTAAGTGAGGAGTCTCTGACCGTTTCTGAGTGCAAGAGATCCGTTCAATATCCTTTTGGTACATCACCATTTACATTAGCTGAGTTTAAGAGAAATGATATTCTGACATTTCAATATCAATTAAATCCTGTGGTTTCTTAATTTGATATCATTTATTTTTAGACACGAACATGTCATTTATATTCTTCCATATAAAGAATCTGCGATATTTTTAGACTAAAATACAAAAGGTCTGTACCTTTTTTACTTCTATATTGTTTTAAAGGAGGCAAGAGAATTCACAATTTAGCCCCTTTTTATTTTTTCCTTTGATAATTGCTTACCAATTGAAAATGCAAATTTCAAGAATCTTACTACTAGGGTACATACAAAAATTACAAATCTCAACAGATAACAAATAATTTCTTTTGCCGACATGCAAGAATTAATCCATACACTATCCTGATGAACTTGACGGAGTGGTATATTCAATTTATTATGTTCTGTTAATTTTTCTTTGTCTTACATATTTATAAAAAGCAAATTTTGATGAGAAGTCAGTGAACTTTTGAACGGATGAGTATTATTCATTGTAAGAGCGTTTGACTCCTGAGAAGCTCTTCTAGGTACATCTTTATTAGCACCAGCTAGATGTTACAGAAATGATTTCATTTTTTCTTTTAGATTAAATTCTTTGTTGAATATCTTGACAAGAACTTTCTAAATCGATATCATAATATGTGAGTTATATTGTTATGTAGCATGTTTGAATTCGCTCGATCTACAAAGGAATGACATTTTTAATGCCTTTGATTTTGATATCTGTATCTATCTGTCTGTCGCTTTAGTTCCTCCTTTTGGCTGTCTCCCGCCCTTGAATGGATAAAGTTTGCATTAGATAAGATGTCCTTCATGTTTCCGTATGTCGAGTTGAGTCATTTTCTCCGATTGTTTACCTTATTTTTTTTTTTTATTTCCCTAGTATTAGGGTTAATCCATCTCGATAGGAAGTTCTATTTTGTGATTTTTTCCTAAATTTATGAGCCTTTCGATTATTTTTTTTGGGGGGGGGATGTTGAGTTTGACTTTCATTTACTGATTCTTAGTGTCGTTATCGCCCCATTTGGAAACATAAGAAACATGACTTCAAAATGAAAATTAATAGATCGCCCTTTTAAATTCAAAACAGTGTGATAGCCTGAAGATATCTTGCACAAAAATCGAAACACATCAATTGTCAAAATAATTATGTCATCCTCCCGACGGACATAAATTTTGTTAATTTCTGAGCACAGAAGACTTTAAGTAATGCTTATTATTGTGACAGTATCCTAGTGAGTCTCAAAAGTTAATTTTCCGTAGAGTGATCATATTCCGTCGCCATGTACTTTTTCAATATAACATTTTTCATTGGGGAGGTATAGAATTGGAAAACTTCCATCCTATTCATATTATACAAATATGGACTGGGTATGCGTTCAATATGCAAAAATATCGCATGGCTACGACATATAATATAGATTAAGGCCGAAGGATAAATGCCGACATGTATATTTCTTGTGAAATCTATTAAGGGAAAATGAAGTAAACATTTTCCATGTGAAAATCTCGATATACGCGTGGTTCATATTTCTCATCTTAAAAGGGATCTAATTTTCCTAATGAATATGTGCTTTTATGATTCACATAGAGATAGTTTAAGATTCAAACTTTGAGTCCCACATTTCGCTAAAAACCTATTCGTTCACGATTGAGTTTTACTGCTGTTGTATAATGGAATACAATAGCGCTTTACGTAGAATGAAAAAAATACCGTGACAACCAGAAATATCATCTATTAAAAAAAAGGGGGGGGGTATCTTCAACAAGACTCAGTCTCAGGACCGGCTTCAATACCCTTTTGCACAGCAAAAAAACCGGAACAGCCTAAGCAACAACTGGGAAGACAAGAACAACGAGAGACATCTAGAGGACAAGAAAAACCAAACACAAAAGATATGAGCAGTCTTCAAAATGATTAACGAAAAATACTTCACATAATTCAAGATGATTGAGCAGCTGATGCTATTTAGTAGCAAATGTGGTTGTGTGCATTACTTGCGTGCACCCTTCAAACTAATTGGTTACCCAGCAATCTCGAAGAAGGTATTGTGTATGATAACTTACTCTGTTTAAGATAATTGATGCACATACATTTCTTTTCTTCCTTCTTCTTATATACTCATATCATTATAGACACTCTTTCCCAGAGGAAGAACAACTTTAAAAGGGCTGTTAGAGTCAAAGCAAAGTACAGAAAAACAAAGAAAAGAAAACCGCAACAAGAGCACAAAGGGACAGGGGATACGAATGTTAAATGTCTTCAAATTCAATAGTATCAGAACATATTAATTTTAAGCATGGACCAGACATGGACATTTCCGGTACTTACCCCTCGTCAGTGATCCTCAATCTAACAATGTAATATTGCCAAAGAGTGTGAAAATTATTATGTCCAAAAAATTACCGAAAGACGTAGCAGGATGAGTGATATGATGCTACAGGATTAAGTCAATAAATGATATAGGTAAAAGCCACAAACAAATGAATGTTTGAACTGATTTCATTCGCATATGATAGATATCATACAGATGAAATGAGATAAAAATATAAAAATGAGTTCAGAAATAATAACTGACAAACAAAATAACTAAAAGCAATAGTCAGATGACATTCATCATACTTACAGACATAGAAAACTTTGTAAATTACAAATGTGAAAGATTTTTTAATAAGTACACGTATTTATCTGAAAAAATGAAATATAATTGCACTGCTATCATATATAAAAACAATCGTGAACTTTTCACTCGACTATCGCTTTGGTCAATATTTTCATGTTAAGAAAATATCACACCATGTTCGCCTCGTAAATATTCCTTAATTGATAAATATTTGTTCATCCATTTGCTCTGATGAGTACTTATATCAATATGAGCGGATGCCTTATACCAGGTGAATCACGATAGCATTGCAATTGATATTTCATTTTTCAGATAAATAAGTGTACTTATTTAAAAAAGGATTTTCTCTGTCTTGGTCATTTCGTGTCTCTTTCTATGCGTGCCTGCTATGTGTTCTTATTTGTTGTATTTTTGGTGTTTTGCTATGGGTCTTTCAACCGAGTGTTGTTAGAGATCCCTTCCTTACATCCATAGCAAAGCAGAGAAGCAGCCCTGTGAGAAAACACAAAGTGGACGCGAACAAAAATTGACGCAACAGTGACAAAGAAACTACCATTGAACAACTCAGCACATGGCCGTCACACTTATGCACCGATTGTCCATTAGTCTCGGTGGTTATATTTGTTGCTACATGCTTAACTGTTTACTTTGTATTCTGCTTCTTGTTCAATTGCGTCTGTTTTTGTAATTGTAAACATTGTGTTTTTGCATAAGGGAGTCTTGTTAAATTGCTGTTGGTAGCGCAACCAAGTCAATTCTCTCAACGAACATAGGCATCTTCGTGCTCCTTAAAAGCAATATAAAACAGTAGAAAGTAAGAAAATATGGAGTTCAAACTTTTAATGAGGTTTTACATCTTTTATCCAGAAAGAAACAAGACAATAAAACCCAAATGAAAGAATATTAAGACTATTTTATCAGATGATTTAACGTCGAGTTAATTCTAAAAAATACAACGATTCTTTTAATCAGATAAGTTTACAACAATGCTTATTTTTCCACAACATAATTGTTTTGAATTCTACCAATGCTGACATAGAAATGAGCAAATAAGCTAAAACAAGAAAAATTCTGATCTTAGTATGAGAATACGTAGCCAAATTAGAAATTAGCAACAATATGTATAGTCCAATTCCATTAACTGACCAAATACTAGATATTATAAGTAATTGAATAGCTATGAAACGTAAATGACATATTTCAAAAACAGCACATCTTAAGTCTTAAGTCACCATTATGTCAAAGTCCTTTGTATTTGAATCAACCGAATGCAAAGTTTTCATTGGTCAATATTAATGCCAATTTCGATGACAACCTCTCCATTATCTTCAGCACCACCTTTAAGTTCTACTTGCCAATCCAGTGTTTCCAAGGTCCATCATGTATGGAAGAGACATCCTCCGCTCGTTTGTTCTACATGCCACATCTTCTCCAGCAGACTTCAACATTCCCTCTTCTAAAGAGACAGTACTTGTCCTTCTCTTCTGATTGAAATTCAGTTGCATTTTCTCTATTTGGATATCATCTTCTGCATCAAAGATGTCTATATTAGAGTTCCGGGGGAGTACAATTGCCATTTTCACCTTTTCAGTTTAAGAGATGCCTTTGGTTTCTCTGTTGTGAAATAGAACTGAAAATGTTTTCACTTATATTCATACTGTTTGGTTGACCATTGGCTCGTTGTAACAACCAATGAAATGCAAATTTACAATCACGAAGAAATAGCTACTGATTGGCTTATATTTCGAATCTGATTTCTTTTTTTATATCATTGTTCATGTATATTTGAAGATAGCTCATTGGTTTTTTTTTCATATTAATTTATAAGAAACTAGAAGCATTTACCAAATAAAAAGATGACAATATCTTACAAAACAAGCAGTGGGCATCAGATTGATAGCAGAATTACGCAAGTTTTCCAACCCTTAACCTTCTTAAAGTAATCTTTAAACCAACCATCAATCACTGACGAGGGTTAAATACCCAAAACGTGCATGTCTGGTCCATGCTGCAATTATTTCTGTTCTTAGATGAAGCTTTTGAATGTGAAGACGTTTAACAATTAAATGCATCAGAGACGTGTTTCGGATATTCATTCCACATCAGGGATGCTTCCCTCTAATGTTACTTACAAATATTTCTTTCGGTAGAACCCTATGGTTTCATGTTTTGACTTCAAACTTTGTACATTTGCGTGTGAAGGAGCGGAAGGCTCTAGATTTTCTGTGGGGTGTAATCGGTAGCACAGTTAGATAAAATCTTTGACCTCAATAACAAATATCGAATGTTTTCCATCGAAATGTGTATGACAAAATACATATTAGCATTAATTCTTAGTCGACATATCCTAAAAGACCTATTATAGACCTTTAAGAAATTGTGATGAAAGAAACAAGGACATTTTTTTTCAAATCACTATTATGAAATGAATAGCACACTTCTCAAAATGACATATATCTTTGTAATCGCAAAAACTTTGTTTAATATTTAAGGATCAGGTTAAGTGCATAGTGGTCATAACATGTCATATCTCTGTAGTAATATTTGATGCATAAACGGAAATAGATCAAATAACCATATATAGTAGAACATTAGTAATCTTACAGACAAAATTCTACATATTTATGACATGATACGAATTAAGAACAAGTATATTAATTGACAAAAATACCGGTTTATTTAATAACTTTACATTTTCCCATTTACAACATAAATATTTTTTGAAAGTAGAATCTCTCTTGACAAGCAGATAAACAGCAGGGATAGCAGCCTTGTTATTGAAATTATTCAATATTTAAGGAGGTATTGAACACTTGGACGCTAAGTTCAATGTTTCTCAAAATTTCTGTAATCATAAATTCATTGTCTGTTCTTAATTATACAAACTAACATTTGATTCTATCCACATGAAATTTTTCTACGAGACTTCGAAATATACGTGTTCGTGTATTTCTTGATAACTTTTTAATATTGAAAGTGACTTTCCCGTTCTTATAAAACTATTGGAAATTAACTTTGATTTAACTTCTAACATTTTCATAAATGTATTGCACTTACATATGGAAAAGATGAGATGAATTGTGTTTATACAAATGTAGGATGCTGGAATAAAAAGATGACACTGTCGATCAAAAATGACAATTTCGAGCCAATTGACTGCAGTTGATGGTTAATCATTAGGAATCATGTGGATGAATCTTTGTCAAAAACGAACAAAAGTATCAACAATGTTAAGAGATGGTTTCATGATTAAATGGGAAAAATTGAATTTTGGATTAAAGTATTACAAAGCTTTATATTCTACAGTTTTTCTTTCGAAAATCGTCTATATTCAATGAGTGACACCCGCTTTTCTGTATTGTAAATTTGTAAATGAATTCACTTTCATTAATATTGCATTTTCTATTTTATACATGCAAAGTGACAATGCAACACGTTTCGTATTGATGCTGATATTGCATTTTGAATGCGAAGGTTTGTGACGCAAATTTCCCCAATAACGTCGAAATGGCGTAACGGTTGTGGTTTGCTTATCGATAAAGTTCCAAAAGTCCAGAATCGCCATAAATACTTCGGATGACGCCGGTAATTATTCAAACTTCTTTAGGATACTCAAATGTGTATTTCAATCACCGTATCAAATGCTTTAGGGAGATAAGACAGTACAGTACATAGGACGTGAGAAAACAAATAATGCAGCCGCAATCTTGGTGTTTAAACCCTCCTTAATTGTTCGATAATAATAATTTCATATCGATACATCTGCCTTTTCATTCAATGAAGACTTATGAGAAGCTTGATAATCGATGGATATATAATCGAAAGGACTTTCTTCTTCTTAAATATTTGTAACTGAAATTTATCAACAATGAGGGATAAGTGAATTTGAATTATCGTTAAATAATGACAATCTAATGTTGTTTAAGTATCAAATTCAATTATTTAATTCAATAATCCATAATCCCCTTGAATTGTGGAGCCGCGCATTCTCTGTAAAGTGAATGCAGAAATTAAAATTATAAAAATAATACAAGATGGCGCTGGTGAAATTGATTTGGATTGCTAATGAAAAGCATTTTGACTGATGAGAATTTAATATTCGAAACACGTGTCTGGTGCATGAAAATTAGTTTGAAGTTTTCCTAAATAAACGGTCTTTCGATTATGATTTACTTAAGGGAGTGAAGGATATGTTCCAAATTTACTGGCATTAGTGTGATGTTTTAAACAAACTTTACACGCAAACCAATCAGTGGATCACGTTTTATAGTCATTTTCATATAAACAAATCACAAAGACTCATTACATTCACGAATCGTGGGAAATATCTCAATCTTATATGAACTACCAATAATATGAAACTGCCGTTTCATTTGTTTCTCAATCTATATATTTTTTTAACTGAGAAAAAAGGAGATGATTAATAATAAATTGAATTTTAAACAATTTACTTTGATATGATTTTGTATTCAGTTGCACTCAACAATTTGATGAAATTTCAATATGGATACTTATAGTATTTCATGGAACTGCTGGTTATCCTGTTTTGACATCTGTCAATCATCATGTGTAGTGTAATACAGAGGGTCCAACTATCATAATGCCATAGAAAAGCAATTTTGCTTTTCATTAAGTATACCTAAAACAGAAAATAGGATAATGTGCATCACTCATCTATATACAACTGATTGTTATCATACGGAACGTTAAACGTTTTGAAATTCAATAGCATCATTAAAGAACATATAAATTTGCAGCATGGACCAGACATGCACGTTTCTGGTACCTAACCCTCGTCAGTGATCCTCAATTTAAACACCGTCATATGACCAAAGAGTGCGAAATTTATAACGTCAAAACATGTTACGAAAAGCCTTGAAGGGTGGATGGAATATGATGTTATAGGAGCCACGTTTTAAACATTTTAAGATAAAGAAACGGTCAACCGGAGTTGATCGAACTTGGCTACATTTGCCCTCGGGGATTCTTGGACTATCAGCATCATTTGAGATCAGAAGCGACACAGATAAAGTACCAAAGGTTAAAAACATGAAACAAACAAGACTTCCTATAGAGTAATGAAAAAATGGAAAATCGATGACGATTAAGTGCAGCCATCTGCCGCAGATTTTTCTTCCATTGGATTTATCTTTGATTTTAATTTTTCCTTTAATAACATATTTCACACTCCTGTTGAAGAAAGATCAAAATATTTCATTTCTTCTGGGGAAAGTTGCTAACATTTCTGTTAACCATAAATAATGATTGAAAACAAGAACTTGAACTAAAATTGTTTTATCTTACGTAAAAGCGTAATTTGACAAAACTGTCTCAAATAAATGATTTTAATGAATGCATTGGCGCAAATCAACTAGGTTATTATCCATGTCTTTAGAGAATTGAAGTAAATAAAGGATATCGAAGAGTATCGTGAAATAAACATTCACGGCTAGATACCGTATCATGTACCTTTTGTGCTATAAATTTCGATTCGGACCTTAAAACGAATACAACTTCTGTACTATGTAATCCTTTACAAGTGGATCTTTCATTCCTTAGTATGATACTAACTGAAGGAACACAGTATCTAGAATTTGTATCTTGATTATGAATATTGGAAGAAAAATGAAGACGATATTTTATAATTGTTTTGTATACCTAGATCTCTCTCCATTGATTTCCGAATTTTAAAAACTTGGAATAAATCAAAGGAACTTTTCTTGGTGCATTAACATAATGAAATGGACAGATTTTCATGATGATCTGAATAACTAATTTGCCTTTGAAATACAATGGTGATACAATGTATCTGAATAATATCTCACGAATGAGTGAGTGGATTGAGTTGCGGTGTCTGTCATTCGAAAGAGCAGGTTACAAGGAATCTTACAATAGGCAGCTTTGTCCGATTCTAAGGAGACTGAGAGAATAATATGCAACCCTAAAATTGGCCATCGTATTTATCTCTTAAATAAAAACTCATTATAAAAATCTAATGTGTTGTGCATGAAAAACGTTGTAGAAGAAAATGTTCTGGATAGCTTTCGATAAAACATTCACGATCCTAAGCCCCAACCCTAGGGTTCGAACTTAGGGTTAGCTAACCCTAAGCTGTACCCTTAGGGTTACAGTCAACCCTAAGCTTCAAGGCTAGGGTTGCAACTTGGGGTAAGCTTACTGTATTCCTAAGCCCGAAAAATAACTTCACCCTTAGGGTAAGTTTACCCTAAGGCATAACCCTAGGTGTCCAGTTAACCCTAAGCCCCAACCCTAGGGTTCGAACTTAGGGTTAGCTAACCCTAAGCTGTACCCTTAGGGTTACAGTCAACCCTAAGCTTCAAGGCTAGGGTTGCAACTTGGGGTAAGCTTACTGTATTCCTAAGCCCGAAAAATAACTTCACCCTTAGGGTAAGTTTACCCTAAGGCATAACCCTAGGTGTCCAGTTAACCCTAAGCCCCAACCCTAGGGTTCGAACTTAGGGTTAGCTAACCCTAAGCTGTACCCTTAGGGTTACAGTCAACCCTAAGCTTCAAGGCTAGGGTTGCAACTTGGGGTAAGCTTACTGTATTCCTAAGCCCGAAAAATAACTTCACCCTTAGGGTAAGTTTACCCTAAGGCATAACCCTAGGTGTCCAGTTAACCCTAAGCCCCAACCCTAGGGTTCGAACTTAGGGTTAGCTAACCCTAAGCTGTACCCTTAGGGTTACAGTCAACCCTAAGCTTCAAGGCTAGGGTTGCAACTTGGGGTAAGCTTACTGTATTCCTAAGCCCGAAAAATAACTTCACCCTTAGGGTAAGTTTACCCTAAGGCATAACCCTAGGTGTCCAGTTAACCCTAAGCCCCAACCCTAGGGTTCGAACTTAGGGTTAGCTAACCCTAAGCTGTACCCTTAGGGTTACAGTCAACCCTAAGCTTCAAGGCTAGGGTTGCAACTTGGGGTAAGCTTACTGTATTCCTAAGCCCGAAAAATAACTTCACCCTTAGGGTAAGTTTACCCTAAGGCATAACCCTAGGTGTCCAGTTAACCCTAAGCCCCAACCCTAGGGTTCGAACTTAGGGTTAGCTAACCCTAAGCTGTACCCTTAGGGTTACAGTCAACCCTAAGCTTCAAGGCTAGGGTTGCAACTTGGGGTAAGCTTACTGTATTCCTAAGCCCGAAAAATAACTTCACCCTTAGGGTAAGTTTACCCTAAGGCATAACCCTAGGTGTCCAGTTAACCCTAAGCCCCAACCCTAGGGTTCGAACTTAGGGTTAGCTAACCCTAAGCTGTACCCTTAGGGTTACAGTCAACCCTAAGCTTCAAGGCTAGGGTTGCAACTTGGGGTAAGCTTACTGTATTCCTAAGCCCGAAAAATAACTTCACCCTTAGGGTAAGTTTACCCTAAGGCATAACCCTAGGTGTCCAGTTAACCCTAAGCCCCAACCCTAGGGTTCGAACTTAGGGTTAGCTAACCCTAAGCTGTACCCTTAGGGTTACAGTCAACCCTAAGCTTCAAGGCTAGGGTTGCAACTTGGGGTAAGCTTACTGTATTCCTAAGCCCGAAAAATAACTTCACCCTTAGGGTAAGTTTACCCTAAGGCATAACCCTAGGTGTCCAGTTAACCCTAAGCCCCAACCCTAGGGTTCGAACTTAGGGTTAGCTAACCCTAAGCTGTACCCTTAGGGTTACAGTCAACCCTAAGCTTCAAGGCTAGGGTTGCAACTTGGGGTAAGCTTACTGTATTCCTAAGCCCGAAAAATAACTTCACCCTTAGGGTAAGTTTACCCTAAGGCATAACCCTAGGTGTCCAGTTAACCCTAAGCCCCAACCCTAGGGTTCGAACTTAGGGTTAGCTAACCCTAAGCTGTACCCTTAGGGTTACAGTCAACCCTAAGCTTCAAGGCTAGGGTTGCAACTTGGGGTAAGCTTACTGTATTCCTAAGCCCGAAAAATAACTTCACCCTTAGGGTAAGTTTACCCTAAGGCATAACCCTAGGTGTCCAGTTAACCCTAAGCCCCAACCCTAGGGTTCGAACTTAGGGTTAGCTAACCCTAAGCTGTACCCTTAGGGTTACAGTCAACCCTAAGCTTCAAGGCTAGGGTTGCAACTTGGGGTAAGCTTACTGTATTCCTAAGCCCGAAAAATAACTTCACCCTTAGGGTAAGTTTACCCTAAGGCATAACCCTAGGTGTCCAGTTAACCCTAAGCCCCAACCCTAGGGTTCGAACTTAGGGTTAGCTAACCCTAAGCTGTACCCTTAGGGTTACAGTCAACCCTAAGCTTCAAGGCTAGGGTTGCAACTTGGGGTAAGCTTACTGTATTCCTAAGCCCGAAAAATAACTTCACCCTTAGGGTAAGTTTACCCTAAGGCATAACCCTAGGTGTCCAGTTAACCCTAAGCCCCAACCCTAGGGTTCGAACTTAGGGTTAGCTAACCCTAAGCTGTACCCTTAGGGTTACAGTCAACCCTAAGCTTCAAGGCTAGGGTTGCAACTTGGGGTAAGCTTACTGTATTCCTAAGCCCGAAAAATAACTTCACCCTTAGGGTAAGTTTACCCTAAGGCATAACCCTAGGTGTCCAGTTAACCCTAAGCCCCAACCCTAGGGTTCGAACTTAGGGTTAGCTAACCCTAAGCTGTACCCTTAGGGTTACAGTCAACCCTAAGCTTCAAGGCTAGGGTTGCAACTTGGGGTAAGCTTACTGTATTCCTAAGCCCGAAAAATAACTTCACCCTTAGGGTAAGTTTACCCTAAGGCATAACCCTAGGTGTCCAGTTAACCCTAAGCCCCAACCCTAGGGTTCGAACTTAGGGTTAGCTAACCCTAAGCTGTACCCTTAGGGTTACAGTCAACCCTAAGCTTCAAGGCTAGGGTTGCAACTTGGGGTAAGCTTACTGTATTCCTAAGCCCGAAAAATAACTTCACCCTTAGGGTAAGTTTACCCTAAGGCATAACCCTAGGTGTCCAGTTAACCCTAAGCCCCAACCCTAGGGTTCGAACTTAGGGTTAGCTAACCCTAAGCTGTACCCTTAGGGTTACAGTCAACCCTAAGCTTCAAGGCTAGGGTTGCAACTTGGGGTAAGCTTACTGTATTCCTAAGCCCGAAAAATAACTTCACCCTTAGGGTAAGTTTACCCTAAGGCATAACCCTAGGTGTCCAGTTAACCCTAAGCCCCAACCCTAGGGTTCGAACTTAGGGTTAGCTAACCCTAAGCTGTACCCTTAGGGTTACAGTCAACCCTAAGCTTCAAGGCTAGGGTTGCAACTTGGGGTAAGCTTACTGTATTCCTAAGCCCGAAAAATAACTTCACCCTTAGGGTAAGTTTACCCTAAGGCATAACCCTAGGTGTCCAGTTAACCCTAAGCCCCAACCCTAGGGTTCGAACTTAGGGTTAGCTAACCCTAAGCTGTACCCTTAGGGTTACAGTCAACCCTAAGCTTCAAGGCTAGGGTTGCAACTTGGGGTAAGCTTACTGTATTCCTAAGCCCGAAAAATAACTTCACCCTTAGGGTAAGTTTACCCTAAGGCATAACCCTAGGTGTCCAGTTAACCCTAAGCCCCAACCCTAGGGTTCGAACTTAGGGTTAGCTAACCCTAAGCTGTACCCTTAGGGTTACAGTCAACCCTAAGCTTCAAGGCTAGGGTTGCAACTTGGGGTAAGCTTACTGTATTCCTAAGCCCGAAAAATAACTTCACCCTTAGGGTAAGTTTACCCTAAGGCATAACCCTAGGTGTCCAGTTAACCCTAAGCCCCAACCCTAGGGTTCGAACTTAGGGTTAGCTAACCCTAAGCTGTACCCTTAGGGTTACAGTCAACCCTAAGCTTCAAGGCTAGGGTTGCAACTTGGGGTAAGCTTACTGTATTCCTAAGCCCGAAAAATAACTTCACCCTTAGGGTAAGTTTACCCTAAGGCATAACCCTAGGTGTCCAGTTAACCCTAAGCCCCAACCCTAGGGTTCGAACTTAGGGTTAGCTAACCCTAAGCTGTACCCTTAGGGTTACAGTCAACCCTAAGCTTCAAGGCTAGGGTTGCAACTTGGGGTAAGCTTACTGTATTCCTAAGCCCGAAAAATAACTTCACCCTTAGGGTAAGTTTACCCTAAGGCATAACCCTAGGTGTCCAGTTAACCCTAAGCCCCAACCCTAGGGTTCGAACTTAGGGTTAGCTAACCCTAAGCTGTACCCTTAGGGTTACAGTCAACCCTAAGCTTCAAGGCTAGGGTTGCAACTTGGGGTAAGCTTACTGTATTCCTAAGCCCGAAAAATAACTTCACCCTTAGGGTAAGTTTACCCTAAGGCATAACCCTAGGTGTCCAGTTAACCCTAAGCCCCAACCCTAGGGTTCGAACTTAGGGTTAGCTAACCCTAAGCTGTACCCTTAGGGTTACAGTCAACCCTAAGCTTCAAGGCTAGGGTTGCAACTTGGGGTAAGCTTACTGTATTCCTAAGCCCGAAAAATAACTTCACCCTTAGGGTAAGTTTACCCTAAGGCATAACCCTAGGTGTCCAGTTAACCCTAAGCCCCAACCCTAGGGTTCGAACTTAGGGTTAGCTAACCCTAAGCTGTACCCTTAGGGTTACAGTCAACCCTAAGCTTCAAGGCTAGGGTTGCAACTTGGGGTAAGCTTACTGTATTCCTAAGCCCGAAAAATAACTTCACCCTTAGGGTAAGTTTACCCTAAGGCATAACCCTAGGTGTCCAGTTAACCCTAAGCCCCAACCCTAGGGTTCGAACTTAGGGTTAGCTAACCCTAAGCTGTACCCTTAGGGTTACAGTCAACCCTAAGCTTCAAGGCTAGGGTTGCAACTTGGGGTAAGCTTACTGTATTCCTAAGCCCGAAAAATAACTTCACCCTTAGGGTAAGTTTACCCTAAGGCATAACCCTAGGTGTCCAGTTAACCCTAAGCCCCAACCCTAGGGTTCGAACTTAGGGTTAGCTAACCCTAAGCTGTACCCTTAGGGTTACAGTCAACCCTAAGCTTCAAGGCTAGGGTTGCAACTTGGGGTAAGCTTACTGTATTCCTAAGCCCGAAAAATAACTTCACCCTTAGGGTAAGTTTACCCTAAGGCATAACCCTAGGTGTCCAGTTAACCCTAAGCCCCAACCCTAGGGTTCGAACTTAGGGTTAGCTAACCCTAAGCTGTACCCTTAGGGTTACAGTCAACCCTAAGCTTCAAGGCTAGGGTTGCAACTTGGGGTAAGCTTACTGTATTCCTAAGCCCGAAAAATAACTTCACCCTTAGGGTAAGTTTACCCTAAGGCATAACCCTAGGTGTCCAGTTAACCCTAAGCCCCAACCCTAGGGTTCGAACTTAGGGTTAGCTAACCCTAAGCTGTACCCTTAGGGTTACAGTCAACCCTAAGCTTCAAGGCTAGGGTTGCAACTTGGGGTAAGCTTACTGTATTCCTAAGCCCGAAAAATAACTTCACCCTTAGGGTAAGTTTACCCTAAGGCATAACCCTAGGTGTCCAGTTAACCCTAAGCCCCAACCCTAGGGTTCGAACTTAGGGTTAGCTAACCCTAAGCTGTACCCTTAGGGTTACAGTCAACCCTAAGCTTCAAGGCTAGGGTTGCAACTTGGGGTAAGCTTACTGTATTCCTAAGCCCGAAAAATAACTTCACCCTTAGGGTAAGTTTACCCTAAGGCATAACCCTAGGTGTCCAGTTAACCCTAAGCCCCAACCCTAGGGTTCGAACTTAGGGTTAGCTAACCCTAAGCTGTACCCTTAGGGTTACAGTCAACCCTAAGCTTCAAGGCTAGGGTTGCAACTTGGGGTAAGCTTACTGTATTCCTAAGCCCGAAAAATAACTTCACCCTTAGGGTAAGTTTACCCTAAGGCATAACCCTAGGTGTCCAGTTAACCCTAAGCCCCAACCCTAGGGTTCGAACTTAGGGTTAGCTAACCCTAAGCTGTACCCTTAGGGTTACAGTCAACCCTAAGCTTCAAGGCTAGGGTTGCAACTTGGGGTAAGCTTACTGTATTCCTAAGCCCGAAAAATAACTTCACCCTTAGGGTAAGTTTACCCTAAGGCATAACCCTAGGTGTCCAGTTAACCCTAAGCCCCAACCCTAGGGTTCGAACTTAGGGTTAGCTAACCCTAAGCTGTACCCTTAGGGTTACAGTCAACCCTAAGCTTCAAGGCTAGGGTTGCAACTTGGGGTAAGCTTACTGTATTCCTAAGCCCGAAAAATAACTTCACCCTTAGGGTAAGTTTACCCTAAGGCATAACCCTAGGTGTCCAGTTAACCCTAAGCCCCAACCCTAGGGTTCGAACTTAGGGTTAGCTAACCCTAAGCTGTACCCTTAGGGTTACAGTCAACCCTAAGCTTCAAGGCTAGGGTTGCAACTTGGGGTAAGCTTACTGTATTCCTAAGCCCGAAAAATAACTTCACCCTTAGGGTAAGTTTACCCTAAGGCATAACCCTAGGTGTCCAGTTAACCCTAAGCCCCAACCCTAGGGTTCGAACTTAGGGTTAGCTAACCCTAAGCTGTACCCTTAGGGTTACAGTCAACCCTAAGCTTCAAGGCTAGGGTTGCAACTTGGGGTAAGCTTACTGTATTCCTAAGCCCGAAAAATAACTTCACCCTTAGGGTAAGTTTACCCTAAGGCATAACCCTAGGTGTCCAGTTAACCCTAAGCCCCAACCCTAGGGTTCGAACTTAGGGTTAGCTAACCCTAAGCTGTACCCTTAGGGTTACAGTCAACCCTAAGCTTCAAGGCTAGGGTTGCAACTTGGGGTAAGCTTACTGTATTCCTAAGCCCGAAAAATAACTTCACCCTTAGGGTAAGTTTACCCTAAGGCATAACCCTAGGTGTCCAGTTAACCCTAAGCCCCAACCCTAGGGTTCGAACTTAGGGTTAGCTAACCCTAAGCTGTACCCTTAGGGTTACAGTCAACCCTAAGCTTCAAGGCTAGGGTTGCAACTTGGGGTAAGCTTACTGTATTCCTAAGCCCGAAAAATAACTTCACCCTTAGGGTAAGTTTACCCTAAGGCATAACCCTAGGTGTCCAGTTAACCCTAAGCCCCAACCCTAGGGTTCGAACTTAGGGTTAGCTAACCCTAAGCTGTACCCTTAGGGTTACAGTCAACCCTAAGCTTCAAGGCTAGGGTTGCAACTTGGGGTAAGCTTACTGTATTCCTAAGCCCGAAAAATAACTTCACCCTTAGGGTAAGTTTACCCTAAGGCATAACCCTAGGTGTCCAGTTAACCCTAAGCCCCAACCCTAGGGTTCGAACTTAGGGTTAGCTAACCCTAAGCTGTACCCTTAGGGTTACAGTCAACCCTAAGCTTCAAGGCTAGGGTTGCAACTTGGGGTAAGCTTACTGTATTCCTAAGCCCGAAAAATAACTTCACCCTTAGGGTAAGTTTACCCTAAGGCATAACCCTAGGTGTCCAGTTAACCCTAAGCCCCAACCCTAGGGTTCGAACTTAGGGTTAGCTAACCCTAAGCTGTACCCTTAGGGTTACAGTCAACCCTAAGCTTCAAGGCTAGGGTTGCAACTTGGGGTAAGCTTACTGTATTCCTAAGCCCGAAAAATAACTTCACCCTTAGGGTAAGTTTACCCTAAGGCATAACCCTAGGTGTCCAGTTAACCCTAAGCCCCAACCCTAGGGTTCGAACTTAGGGTTAGCTAACCCTAAGCTGTACCCTTAGGGTTACAGTCAACCCTAAGCTTCAAGGCTAGGGTTGCAACTTGGGGTAAGCTTACTGTATTCCTAAGCCCGAAAAATAACTTCACCCTTAGGGTAAGTTTACCCTAAGGCATAACCCTAGGTGTCCAGTTAACCCTAAGCCCCAACCCTAGGGTTCGAACTTAGGGTTAGCTAACCCTAAGCTGTACCCTTAGGGTTACAGTCAACCCTAAGCTTCAAGGCTAGGGTTGCAACTTGGGGTAAGCTTACTGTATTCCTAAGCCCGAAAAATAACTTCACCCTTAGGGTAAGTTTACCCTAAGGCATAACCCTAGGTGTCCAGTTAACCCTAAGCCCCAACCCTAGGGTTCGAACTTAGGGTTAGCTAACCCTAAGCTGTACCCTTAGGGTTACAGTCAACCCTAAGCTTCAAGGCTAGGGTTGCAACTTGGGGTAAGCTTACTGTATTCCTAAGCCCGAAAAATAACTTCACCCTTAGGGTAAGTTTACCCTAAGGCATAACCCTAGGTGTCCAGTTAACCCTAAGCCCCAACCCTAGGGTTCGAACTTAGGGTTAGCTAACCCTAAGCTGTACCCTTAGGGTTACAGTCAACCCTAAGCTTCAAGGCTAGGGTTGCAACTTGGGGTAAGCTTACTGTATTCCTAAGCCCGAAAAATAACTTCACCCTTAGGGTAAGTTTACCCTAAGGCATAACCCTAGGTGTCCAGTTAACCCTAAGCCCCAACCCTAGGGTTCGAACTTAGGGTTAGCTAACCCTAAGCTGTACCCTTAGGGTTACAGTCAACCCTAAGCTTCAAGGCTAGGGTTGCAACTTGGGGTAAGCTTACTGTATTCCTAAGCCCGAAAAATAACTTCACCCTTAGGGTAAGTTTACCCTAAGGCATAACCCTAGGTGTCCAGTTAACCCTAAGCCCCAACCCTAGGGTTCGAACTTAGGGTTAGCTAACCCTAAGCTGTACCCTTAGGGTTACAGTCAACCCTAAGCTTCAAGGCTAGGGTTGCAACTTGGGGTAAGCTTACTGTATTCCTAAGCCCGAAAAATAACTTCACCCTTAGGGTAAGTTTACCCTAAGGCATAACCCTAGGTGTCCAGTTAACCCTAAGCCCCAACCCTAGGGTTCGAACTTAGGGTTAGCTAACCCTAAGCTGTACCCTTAGGGTTACAGTCAACCCTAAGCTTCAAGGCTAGGGTTGCAACTTGGGGTAAGCTTACTGTATTCCTAAGCCCGAAAAATAACTTCACCCTTAGGGTAAGTTTACCCTAAGGCATAACCCTAGGTGTCCAGTTAACCCTAAGCCCCAACCCTAGGGTTCGAACTTAGGGTTAGCTAACCCTAAGCTGTACCCTTAGGGTTACAGTCAACCCTAAGCTTCAAGGCTAGGGTTGCAACTTGGGGTAAGCTTACTGTATTCCTAAGCCCGAAAAATAACTTCACCCTTAGGGTAAGTTTACCCTAAGGCATAACCCTAGGTGTCCAGTTAACCCTAAGCCCCAACCCTAGGGTTCGAACTTAGGGTTAGCTAACCCTAAGCTGTACCCTTAGGGTTACAGTCAACCCTAAGCTTCAAGGCTAGGGTTGCAACTTGGGGTAAGCTTACTGTATTCCTAAGCCCGAAAAATAACTTCACCCTTAGGGTAAGTTTACCCTAAGGCATAACCCTAGGTGTCCAGTTAACCCTAAGCCCCAACCCTAGGGTTCGAACTTAGGGTTAGCTAACCCTAAGCTGTACCCTTAGGGTTACAGTCAACCCTAAGCTTCAAGGCTAGGGTTGCAACTTGGGGTAAGCTTACTGTATTCCTAAGCCCGAAAAATAACTTCACCCTTAGGGTAAGTTTACCCTAAGGCATAACCCTAGGTGTCCAGTTAACCCTAAGCCCCAACCCTAGGGTTCGAACTTAGGGTTAGCTAACCCTAAGCTGTACCCTTAGGGTTACAGTCAACCCTAAGCTTCAAGGCTAGGGTTGCAACTTGGGGTAAGCTTACTGTATTCCTAAGCCCGAAAAATAACTTCACCCTTAGGGTAAGTTTACCCTAAGGCATAACCCTAGGTGTCCAGTTAACCCTAAGCCCCAACCCTAGGGTTCGAACTTAGGGTTAGCTAACCCTAAGCTGTACCCTTAGGGTTACAGTCAACCCTAAGCTTCAAGGCTAGGGTTGCAACTTGGGGTAAGCTTACTGTATTCCTAAGCCCGAAAAATAACTTCACCCTTAGGGTAAGTTTACCCTAAGGCATAACCCTAGGTGTCCAGTTAACCCTAAGCCCCAACCCTAGGGTTCGAACTTAGGGTTAGCTAACCCTAAGCTGTACCCTTAGGGTTACAGTCAACCCTAAGCTTCAAGGCTAGGGTTGCAACTTGGGGTAAGCTTACTGTATTCCTAAGCCCGAAAAATAACTTCACCCTTAGGGTAAGTTTACCCTAAGGCATAACCCTAGGTGTCCAGTTAACCCTAAGCCCCAACCCTAGGGTTCGAACTTAGGGTTAGCTAACCCTAAGCTGTACCCTTAGGGTTACAGTCAACCCTAAGCTTCAAGGCTAGGGTTGCAACTTGGGGTAAGCTTACTGTATTCCTAAGCCCGAAAAATAACTTCACCCTTAGGGTAAGTTTACCCTAAGGCATAACCCTAGGTGTCCAGTTAACCCTAAGCCCCAACCCTAGGGTTCGAACTTAGGGTTAGCTAACCCTAAGCTGTACCCTTAGGGTTACAGTCAACCCTAAGCTTCAAGGCTAGGGTTGCAACTTGGGGTAAGCTTACTGTATTCCTAAGCCCGAAAAATAACTTCACCCTTAGGGTAAGTTTACCCTAAGGCATAACCCTAGGTGTCCAGTTAACCCTAAGCCCCAACCCTAGGGTTCGAACTTAGGGTTAGCTAACCCTAAGCTGTACCCTTAGGGTTACAGTCAACCCTAAGCTTCAAGGCTAGGGTTGCAACTTGGGGTAAGCTTACTGTATTCCTAAGCCCGAAAAATAACTTCACCCTTAGGGTAAGTTTACCCTAAGGCATAACCCTAGGTGTCCAGTTAACCCTAAGCCCCAACCCTAGGGTTCGAACTTAGGGTTAGCTAACCCTAAGCTGTACCCTTAGGGTTACAGTCAACCCTAAGCTTCAAGGCTAGGGTTGCAACTTGGGGTAAGCTTACTGTATTCCTAAGCCCGAAAAATAACTTCACCCTTAGGGTAAGTTTACCCTAAGGCATAACCCTAGGTGTCCAGTTAACCCTAAGCCCCAACCCTAGGGTTCGAACTTAGGGTTAGCTAACCCTAAGCTGTACCCTTAGGGTTACAGTCAACCCTAAGCTTCAAGGCTAGGGTTGCAACTTGGGGTAAGCTTACTGTATTCCTAAGCCCGAAAAATAACTTCACCCTTAGGGTAAGTTTACCCTAAGGCATAACCCTAGGTGTCCAGTTAACCCTAAGCCCCAACCCTAGGGTTCGAACTTAGGGTTAGCTAACCCTAAGCTGTACCCTTAGGGTTACAGTCAACCCTAAGCTTCAAGGCTAGGGTTGCAACTTGGGGTAAGCTTACTGTATTCCTAAGCCCGAAAAATAACTTCACCCTTAGGGTAAGTTTACCCTAAGGCATAACCCTAGGTGTCCAGTTAACCCTAAGCCCCAACCCTAGGGTTCGAACTTAGGGTTAGCTAACCCTAAGCTGTACCCTTAGGGTTACAGTCAACCCTAAGCTTCAAGGCTAGGGTTGCAACTTGGGGTAAGCTTACTGTATTCCTAAGCCCGAAAAATAACTTCACCCTTAGGGTAAGTTTACCCTAAGGCATAACCCTAGGTGTCCAGTTAACCCTAAGCCCCAACCCTAGGGTTCGAACTTAGGGTTAGCTAACCCTAAGCTGTACCCTTAGGGTTACAGTCAACCCTAAGCTTCAAGGCTAGGGTTGCAACTTGGGGTAAGCTTACTGTATTCCTAAGCCCGAAAAATAACTTCACCCTTAGGGTAAGTTTACCCTAAGGCATAACCCTAGGTGTCCAGTTAACCCTAAGCCCCAACCCTAGGGTTCGAACTTAGGGTTAGCTAACCCTAAGCTGTACCCTTAGGGTTACAGTCAACCCTAAGCTTCAAGGCTAGGGTTGCAACTTGGGGTAAGCTTACTGTATTCCTAAGCCCGAAAAATAACTTCACCCTTAGGGTAAGTTTACCCTAAGGCATAACCCTAGGTGTCCAGTTAACCCTAAGCCCCAACCCTAGGGTTCGAACTTAGGGTTAGCTAACCCTAAGCTGTACCCTTAGGGTTACAGTCAACCCTAAGCTTCAAGGCTAGGGTTGCAACTTGGGGTAAGCTTACTGTATTCCTAAGCCCGAAAAATAACTTCACCCTTAGGGTAAGTTTACCCTAAGGCATAACCCTAGGTGTCCAGTTAACCCTAAGCCCCAACCCTAGGGTTCGAACTTAGGGTTAGCTAACCCTAAGCTGTACCCTTAGGGTTACAGTCAACCCTAAGCTTCAAGGCTAGGGTTGCAACTTGGGGTAAGCTTACTGTATTCCTAAGCCCGAAAAATAACTTCACCCTTAGGGTAAGTTTACCCTAAGGCATAACCCTAGGTGTCCAGTTAACCCTAAGCCCCAACCCTAGGGTTCGAACTTAGGGTTAGCTAACCCTAAGCTGTACCCTTAGGGTTACAGTCAACCCTAAGCTTCAAGGCTAGGGTTGCAACTTGGGGTAAGCTTACTGTATTCCTAAGCCCGAAAAATAACTTCACCCTTAGGGTAAGTTTACCCTAAGGCATAACCCTAGGTGTCCAGTTAACCCTAAGCCCCAACCCTAGGGTTCGAACTTAGGGTTAGCTAACCCTAAGCTGTACCCTTAGGGTTACAGTCAACCCTAAGCTTCAAGGCTAGGGTTGCAACTTGGGGTAAGCTTACTGTATTCCTAAGCCCGAAAAATAACTTCACCCTTAGGGTAAGTTTACCCTAAGGCATAACCCTAGGTGTCCAGTTAACCCTAAGCCCCAACCCTAGGGTTCGAACTTAGGGTTAGCTAACCCTAAGCTGTACCCTTAGGGTTACAGTCAACCCTAAGCTTCAAGGCTAGGGTTGCAACTTGGGGTAAGCTTACTGTATTCCTAAGCCCGAAAAATAACTTCACCCTTAGGGTAAGTTTACCCTAAGGCATAACCCTAGGTGTCCAGTTAACCCTAAGCCCCAACCCTAGGGTTCGAACTTAGGGTTAGCTAACCCTAAGCTGTACCCTTAGGGTTACAGTCAACCCTAAGCTTCAAGGCTAGGGTTGCAACTTGGGGTAAGCTTACTGTATTCCTAAGCCCGAAAAATAACTTCACCCTTAGGGTAAGTTTACCCTAAGGCATAACCCTAGGTGTCCAGTTAACCCTAAGCCCCAACCCTAGGGTTCGAACTTAGGGTTAGCTAACCCTAAGCTGTACCCTTAGGGTTACAGTCAACCCTAAGCTTCAAGGCTAGGGTTGCAACTTGGGGTAAGCTTACTGTATTCCTAAGCCCGAAAAATAACTTCACCCTTAGGGTAAGTTTACCCTAAGGCATAACCCTAGGTGTCCAGTTAACCCTAAGCCCCAACCCTAGGGTTCGAACTTAGGGTTAGCTAACCCTAAGCTGTACCCTTAGGGTTACAGTCAACCCTAAGCTTCAAGGCTAGGGTTGCAACTTGGGGTAAGCTTACTGTATTCCTAAGCCCGAAAAATAACTTCACCCTTAGGGTAAGTTTACCCTAAGGCATAACCCTAGGTGTCCAGTTAACCCTAAGCCCCAACCCTAGGGTTCGAACTTAGGGTTAGCTAACCCTAAGCTGTACCCTTAGGGTTACAGTCAACCCTAAGCTTCAAGGCTAGGGTTGCAACTTGGGGTAAGCTTACTGTATTCCTAAGCCCGAAAAATAACTTCACCCTTAGGGTAAGTTTACCCTAAGGCATAACCCTAGGTGTCCAGTTAACCCTAAGCCCCAACCCTAGGGTTCGAACTTAGGGTTAGCTAACCCTAAGCTGTACCCTTAGGGTTACAGTCAACCCTAAGCTTCAAGGCTAGGGTTGCAACTTGGGGTAAGCTTACTGTATTCCTAAGCCCGAAAAATAACTTCACCCTTAGGGTAAGTTTACCCTAAGGCATAACCCTAGGTGTCCAGTTAACCCTAAGCCCCAACCCTAGGGTTCGAACTTAGGGTTAGCTAACCCTAAGCTGTACCCTTAGGGTTACAGTCAACCCTAAGCTTCAAGGCTAGGGTTGCAACTTGGGGTAAGCTTACTGTATTCCTAAGCCCGAAAAATAACTTCACCCTTAGGGTAAGTTTACCCTAAGGCATAACCCTAGGTGTCCAGTTAACCCTAAGCCCCAACCCTAGGGTTCGAACTTAGGGTTAGCTAACCCTAAGCTGTACCCTTAGGGTTACAGTCAACCCTAAGCTTCAAGGCTAGGGTTGCAACTTGGGGTAAGCTTACTGTATTCCTAAGCCCGAAAAATAACTTCACCCTTAGGGTAAGTTTACCCTAAGGCATAACCCTAGGTGTCCAGTTAACCCTAAGCCCCAACCCTAGGGTTCGAACTTAGGGTTAGCTAACCCTAAGCTGTACCCTTAGGGTTACAGTCAACCCTAAGCTTCAAGGCTAGGGTTGCAACTTGGGGTAAGCTTACTGTATTCCTAAGCCCGAAAAATAACTTCACCCTTAGGGTAAGTTTACCCTAAGGCATAACCCTAGGTGTCCAGTTAACCCTAAGCCCCAACCCTAGGGTTCGAACTTAGGGTTAGCTAACCCTAAGCTGTACCCTTAGGGTTACAGTCAACCCTAAGCTTCAAGGCTAGGGTTGCAACTTGGGGTAAGCTTACTGTATTCCTAAGCCCGAAAAATAACTTCACCCTTAGGGTAAGTTTACCCTAAGGCATAACCCTAGGTGTCCAGTTAACCCTAAGCCCCAACCCTAGGGTTCGAACTTAGGGTTAGCTAACCCTAAGCTGTACCCTTAGGGTTACAGTCAACCCTAAGCTTCAAGGCTAGGGTTGCAACTTGGGGTAAGCTTACTGTATTCCTAAGCCCGAAAAATAACTTCACCCTTAGGGTAAGTTTACCCTAAGGCATAACCCTAGGTGTCCAGTTAACCCTAAGCCCCAACCCTAGGGTTCGAACTTAGGGTTAGCTAACCCTAAGCTGTACCCTTAGGGTTACAGTCAACCCTAAGCTTCAAGGCTAGGGTTGCAACTTGGGGTAAGCTTACTGTATTCCTAAGCCCGAAAAATAACTTCACCCTTAGGGTAAGTTTACCCTAAGGCATAACCCTAGGTGTCCAGTTAACCCTAAGCCCCAACCCTAGGGTTCGAACTTAGGGTTAGCTAACCCTAAGCTGTACCCTTAGGGTTACAGTCAACCCTAAGCTTCAAGGCTAGGGTTGCAACTTGGGGTAAGCTTACTGTATTCCTAAGCCCGAAAAATAACTTCACCCTTAGGGTAAGTTTACCCTAAGGCATAACCCTAGGTGTCCAGTTAACCCTAAGCCCCAACCCTAGGGTTCGAACTTAGGGTTAGCTAACCCTAAGCTGTACCCTTAGGGTTACAGTCAACCCTAAGCTTCAAGGCTAGGGTTGCAACTTGGGGTAAGCTTACTGTATTCCTAAGCCCGAAAAATAACTTCACCCTTAGGGTAAGTTTACCCTAAGGCATAACCCTAGGTGTCCAGTTAACCCTAAGCCCCAACCCTAGGGTTCGAACTTAGGGTTAGCTAACCCTAAGCTGTACCCTTAGGGTTACAGTCAACCCTAAGCTTCAAGGCTAGGGTTGCAACTTGGGGTAAGCTTACTGTATTCCTAAGCCCGAAAAATAACTTCACCCTTAGGGTAAGTTTACCCTAAGGCATAACCCTAGGTGTCCAGTTAACCCTAAGCCCCAACCCTAGGGTTCGAACTTAGGGTTAGCTAACCCTAAGCTGTACCCTTAGGGTTACAGTCAACCCTAAGCTTCAAGGCTAGGGTTGCAACTTGGGGTAAGCTTACTGTATTCCTAAGCCCGAAAAATAACTTCACCCTTAGGGTAAGTTTACCCTAAGGCATAACCCTAGGTGTCCAGTTAACCCTAAGCCCCAACCCTAGGGTTCGAACTTAGGGTTAGCTAACCCTAAGCTGTACCCTTAGGGTTACAGTCAACCCTAAGCTTCAAGGCTAGGGTTGCAACTTGGGGTAAGCTTACTGTATTCCTAAGCCCGAAAAATAACTTCACCCTTAGGGTAAGTTTACCCTAAGGCATAACCCTAGGTGTCCAGTTAACCCTAAGCCCCAACCCTAGGGTTCGAACTTAGGGTTAGCTAACCCTAAGCTGTACCCTTAGGGTTACAGTCAACCCTAAGCTTCAAGGCTAGGGTTGCAACTTGGGGTAAGCTTACTGTATTCCTAAGCCCGAAAAATAACTTCACCCTTAGGGTAAGTTTACCCTAAGGCATAACCCTAGGTGTCCAGTTAACCCTAAGCCCCAACCCTAGGGTTCGAACTTAGGGTTAGCTAACCCTAAGCTGTACCCTTAGGGTTACAGTCAACCCTAAGCTTCAAGGCTAGGGTTGCAACTTGGGGTAAGCTTACTGTATTCCTAAGCCCGAAAAATAACTTCACCCTTAGGGTAAGTTTACCCTAAGGCATAACCCTAGGTGTCCAGTTAACCCTAAGCCCCAACCCTAGGGTTCGAACTTAGGGTTAGCTAACCCTAAGCTGTACCCTTAGGGTTACAGTCAACCCTAAGCTTCAAGGCTAGGGTTGCAACTTGGGGTAAGCTTACTGTATTCCTAAGCCCGAAAAATAACTTCACCCTTAGGGTAAGTTTACCCTAAGGCATAACCCTAGGTGTCCAGTTAACCCTAAGCCCCAACCCTAGGGTTCGAACTTAGGGTTAGCTAACCCTAAGCTGTACCCTTAGGGTTACAGTCAACCCTAAGCTTCAAGGCTAGGGTTGCAACTTGGGGTAAGCTTACTGTATTCCTAAGCCCGAAAAATAACTTCACCCTTAGGGTAAGTTTACCCTAAGGCATAACCCTAGGTGTCCAGTTAACCCTAAGCCCCAACCCTAGGGTTCGAACTTAGGGTTAGCTAACCCTAAGCTGTACCCTTAGGGTTACAGTCAACCCTAAGCTTCAAGGCTAGGGTTGCAACTTGGGGTAAGCTTACTGTATTCCTAAGCCCGAAAAATAACTTCACCCTTAGGGTAAGTTTACCCTAAGGCATAACCCTAGGTGTCCAGTTAACCCTAAGCCCCAACCCTAGGGTTCGAACTTAGGGTTAGCTAACCCTAAGCTGTACCCTTAGGGTTACAGTCAACCCTAAGCTTCAAGGCTAGGGTTGCAACTTGGGGTAAGCTTACTGTATTCCTAAGCCCGAAAAATAACTTCACCCTTAGGGTAAGTTTACCCTAAGGCATAACCCTAGGTGTCCAGTTAACCCTAAGCCCCAACCCTAGGGTTCGAACTTAGGGTTAGCTAACCCTAAGCTGTACCCTTAGGGTTACAGTCAACCCTAAGCTTCAAGGCTAGGGTTGCAACTTGGGGTAAGCTTACTGTATTCCTAAGCCCGAAAAATAACTTCACCCTTAGGGTAAGTTTACCCTAAGGCATAACCCTAGGTGTCCAGTTAACCCTAAGCCCCAACCCTAGGGTTCGAACTTAGGGTTAGCTAACCCTAAGCTGTACCCTTAGGGTTACAGTCAACCCTAAGCTTCAAGGCTAGGGTTGCAACTTGGGGTAAGCTTACTGTATTCCTAAGCCCGAAAAATAACTTCACCCTTAGGGTAAGTTTACCCTAAGGCATAACCCTAGGTGTCCAGTTAACCCTAAGCCCCAACCCTAGGGTTCGAACTTAGGGTTAGCTAACCCTAAGCTGTACCCTTAGGGTTACAGTCAACCCTAAGCTTCAAGGCTAGGGTTGCAACTTGGGGTAAGCTTACTGTATTCCTAAGCCCGAAAAATAACTTCACCCTTAGGGTAAGTTTACCCTAAGGCATAACCCTAGGTGTCCAGTTAACCCTAAGCCCCAACCCTAGGGTTCGAACTTAGGGTTAGCTAACCCTAAGCTGTACCCTTAGGGTTACAGTCAACCCTAAGCTTCAAGGCTAGGGTTGCAACTTGGGGTAAGCTTACTGTATTCCTAAGCCCGAAAAATAACTTCACCCTTAGGGTAAGTTTACCCTAAGGCATAACCCTAGGTGTCCAGTTAACCCTAAGCCCCAACCCTAGGGTTCGAACTTAGGGTTAGCTAACCCTAAGCTGTACCCTTAGGGTTACAGTCAACCCTAAGCTTCAAGGCTAGGGTTGCAACTTGGGGTAAGCTTACTGTATTCCTAAGCCCGAAAAATAACTTCACCCTTAGGGTAAGTTTACCCTAAGGCATAACCCTAGGTGTCCAGTTAACCCTAAGCCCCAACCCTAGGGTTCGAACTTAGGGTTAGCTAACCCTAAGCTGTACCCTTAGGGTTACAGTCAACCCTAAGCTTCAAGGCTAGGGTTGCAACTTGGGGTAAGCTTACTGTATTCCTAAGCCCGAAAAATAACTTCACCCTTAGGGTAAGTTTACCCTAAGGCATAACCCTAGGTGTCCAGTTAACCCTAAGCCCCAACCCTAGGGTTCGAACTTAGGGTTAGCTAACCCTAAGCTGTACCCTTAGGGTTACAGTCAACCCTAAGCTTCAAGGCTAGGGTTGCAACTTGGGGTAAGCTTACTGTATTCCTAAGCCCGAAAAATAACTTCACCCTTAGGGTAAGTTTACCCTAAGGCATAACCCTAGGTGTCCAGTTAACCCTAAGCCCCAACCCTAGGGTTCGAACTTAGGGTTAGCTAACCCTAAGCTGTACCCTTAGGGTTACAGTCAACCCTAAGCTTCAAGGCTAGGGTTGCAACTTGGGGTAAGCTTACTGTATTCCTAAGCCCGAAAAATAACTTCACCCTTAGGGTAAGTTTACCCTAAGGCATAACCCTAGGTGTCCAGTTAACCCTAAGCCCCAACCCTAGGGTTCGAACTTAGGGTTAGCTAACCCTAAGCTGTACCCTTAGGGTTACAGTCAACCCTAAGCTTCAAGGCTAGGGTTGCAACTTGGGGTAAGCTTACTGTATTCCTAAGCCCGAAAAATAACTTCACCCTTAGGGTAAGTTTACCCTAAGGCATAACCCTAGGTGTCCAGTTAACCCTAAGCCCCAACCCTAGGGTTCGAACTTAGGGTTAGCTAACCCTAAGCTGTACCCTTAGGGTTACAGTCAACCCTAAGCTTCAAGGCTAGGGTTGCAACTTGGGGTAAGCTTACTGTATTCCTAAGCCCGAAAAATAACTTCACCCTTAGGGTAAGTTTACCCTAAGGCATAACCCTAGGTGTCCAGTTAACCCTAAGCCCCAACCCTAGGGTTCGAACTTAGGGTTAGCTAACCCTAAGCTGTACCCTTAGGGTTACAGTCAACCCTAAGCTTCAAGGCTAGGGTTGCAACTTGGGGTAAGCTTACTGTATTCCTAAGCCCGAAAAATAACTTCACCCTTAGGGTAAGTTTACCCTAAGGCATAACCCTAGGTGTCCAGTTAACCCTAAGCCCCAACCCTAGGGTTCGAACTTAGGGTTAGCTAACCCTAAGCTGTACCCTTAGGGTTACAGTCAACCCTAAGCTTCAAGGCTAGGGTTGCAACTTGGGGTAAGCTTACTGTATTCCTAAGCCCGAAAAATAACTTCACCCTTAGGGTAAGTTTACCCTAAGGCATAACCCTAGGTGTCCAGTTAACCCTAAGCCCCAACCCTAGGGTTCGAACTTAGGGTTAGCTAACCCTAAGCTGTACCCTTAGGGTTACAGTCAACCCTAAGCTTCAAGGCTAGGGTTGCAACTTGGGGTAAGCTTACTGTATTCCTAAGCCCGAAAAATAACTTCAC
Source organism: Pinctada fucata (assembly GCA_028142955.1). Classification (NCBI taxonomy): domain Eukaryota; kingdom Metazoa; phylum Mollusca; class Bivalvia; order Pterioida; family Pteriidae; genus Pinctada; species Pinctada fucata. Next base: position 39,231,011 of record AP027115.1, read on the forward strand.
CCTTAGGGTAAGTTTACCCTAAGGCATAACCCTAGGTGTCCAGTTAACCCTAAGCCCCAACCCTAGGGTTCGAACTTAGGGTTAGCTAACCCTAAGCTGTACCCTTAGGGTTACAGTCAACCCTAAGCTTCAAGGCTAGGGTTGCAACTTGGGGTAAGCTTACTGTATTCCTAAGCCCGAAAAATAACTTCACCCTTAGGGTAAGTTTACCCTAAGGCATAACCCTAGGTGTCCAGTTAACCCTAAGCCCCAACCCTAGGGTTCGAACTTAGGGTTAGCTAACCCTAAGCTGTACCCTTAGGGTTACAGTCAACCCTAAGCTTCAAGGCTAGGGTTGCAACTTGGGGTAAGCTTACTGTATTCCTAAGCCCGAAAAATAACTTCACCCTTAGGGTAAGTTTACCCTAAGGCATAACCCTAGGTGTCCAGTTAACCCTAAGCCCCAACCCTAGGGTTCGAACTTAGGGTTAGCTAACCCTAAGCTGTACCCTTAGGGTTACAGTCAACCCTAAGCTTCAAGGCTAGGGTTGCAACTTGGGGTAAGCTTACTGTATTCCTAAGCCCGAAAAATAACTTCACCCTTAGGGTAAGTTTACCCTAAGGCATAACCCTAGGTGTCCAGTTAACCCTAAGCCCCAACCCTAGGGTTCGAACTTAGGGTTAGCTAACCCTAAGCTGTACCCTTAGGGTTACAGTCAACCCTAAGCTTCAAGGCTAGGGTTGCAACTTGGGGTAAGCTTACTGTATTCCTAAGCCCGAAAAATAACTTCACCCTTAGGGTAAGTTTACCCTAAGGCATAACCCTAGGTGTCCAGTTAACCCTAAGCCCCAACCCTAGGGTTCGAACTTAGGGTTAGCTAACCCTAAGCTGTACCCTTAGGGTTACAGTCAACCCTAAGCTTCAAGGCTAGGGTTGCAACTTGGGGTAAGCTTACTGTATTCCTAAGCCCGAAAAATAACTTCACCCTTAGGGTAAGTTTACCCTAAGGCATAACCCTAGGTGTCCAGTTAACCCTAAGCCCCAACCCTAGGGTTCGAACTTAGGGTTAGCTAACCCTAAGCTGTACCCTTAGGGTTACAGTCAACCCTAAGCTTCAAGGCTAGGGTTGCAACTTGGGGTAAGCTTACTGTATTCCTAAGCCCGAAAAATAACTTCACCCTTAGGGTAAGTTTACCCTAAGGCATAACCCTAGGTGTCCAGTTAACCCTAAGCCCCAACCCTAGGGTTCGAACTTAGGGTTAGCTAACCCTAAGCTGTACCCTTAGGGTTACAGTCAACCCTAAGCTTCAAGGCTAGGGTTGCAACTTGGGGTAAGCTTACTGTATTCCTAAGCCCGAAAAATAACTTCACCCTTAGGGTAAGTTTACCCTAAGGCATAACCCTAGGTGTCCAGTTAACCCTAAGCCCCAACCCTAGGGTTCGAACTTAGGGTTAGCTAACCCTAAGCTGTACCCTTAGGGTTACAGTCAACCCTAAGCTTCAAGGCTAGGGTTGCAACTTGGGGTAAGCTTACTGTATTCCTAAGCCCGAAAAATAACTTCACCCTTAGGGTAAGTTTACCCTAAGGCATAACCCTAGGTGTCCAGTTAACCCTAAGCCCCAACCCTAGGGTTCGAACTTAGGGTTAGCTAACCCTAAGCTGTACCCTTAGGGTTACAGTCAACCCTAAGCTTCAAGGCTAGGGTTGCAACTTGGGGTAAGCTTACTGTATTCCTAAGCCCGAAAAATAACTTCACCCTTAGGGTAAGTTTACCCTAAGGCATAACCCTAGGTGTCCAGTTAACCCTAAGCCCCAACCCTAGGGTTCGAACTTAGGGTTAGCTAACCCTAAGCTGTACCCTTAGGGTTACAGTCAACCCTAAGCTTCAAGGCTAGGGTTGCAACTTGGGGTAAGCTTACTGTATTCCTAAGCCCGAAAAATAACTTCACCCTTAGGGTAAGTTTACCCTAAGGCATAACCCTAGGTGTCCAGTTAACCCTAAGCCCCAACCCTAGGGTTCGAACTTAGGGTTAGCTAACCCTAAGCTGTACCCTTAGGGTTACAGTCAACCCTAAGCTTCAAGGCTAGGGTTGCAACTTGGGGTAAGCTTACTGTATTCCTAAGCCCGAAAAATAACTTCACCCTTAGGGTAAGTTTACCCTAAGGCATAACCCTAGGTGTCCAGTTAACCCTAAGCCCCAACCCTAGGGTTCGAACTTAGGGTTAGCTAACCCTAAGCTGTACCCTTAGGGTTACAGTCAACCCTAAGCTTCAAGGCTAGGGTTGCAACTTGGGGTAAGCTTACTGTATTCCTAAGCCCGAAAAATAACTTCACCCTTAGGGTAAGTTTACCCTAAGGGTTAGGGTTAGGGTTAGGGTTAGGGTTAGGGTTAGGGTTAGGGTTAGGGTTAGGGTTAGGGTTAGGGTTAGGGTTAGGGTTAGGGTTAGGGTTAGGGTTAGGGTTAGGGTTAGGGTTAGGGTTAGGGTTAGGGTTAGGGTTAGGGTTAGGGTTAGGGTTAGGGTTAGGGTTAGGGTTAGGGTTAGGGTTAGGGTTAGGGTTAGGGTTAGGGTTAGGGTTAGGGTTAGGGTTAGGGTTAGGGTTAGGGTTAGGGTTAGGGTTAGGGTTAGGGTTAGGGTTAGGGTTAGGGTTAGGGTTAGGGTTAGGGTTAGGGTTAGGGTTAGGGTTAGGGTTAGGGTTAGGGTTAGGGTTAGGGTTAGGGTTAGGGTTAGGGTTAGGGTTAGGGTTAGGGTTAGGGTTAGGGATAAGGGATGATTATTTTTGTCACTCGAGTGACAAAAGTCACATGACATCTATAAATAGAATCAGATTTGAATGAAATAGACTAAGTCTATAGATTGTTTGTCCAACTTTGTCGGTTCATATCTCCTTAGTTTGTTGTCTAATTTGGACGTTCTTGGTGTCGTTGGAAAGAGGAGACAACACTCTATCACAATTGAAAAAGACAAGATATATCTATCATACAGTAAAGGAGATATTAGGTGTTGAAGACGGTAGATGAAAGAAAGAAACGTTTGAAAGAAATTGACGAAGTCCCTGGATTTGTTTGTCAAGTTTGTCGATTCATATCTCCGGTGTTTGTTGTACGATTTGGACGTCCTTAGTGTCGTTGGAAAGAGGAGAGAACAATCTATGAAATTATGAAAAGACAAGTCATATTGATGAAAGAGTTCAGGAGATATTGGCTGTTGAAAATGGTAGATGAAAGACAGAAATGTGTGAATAACTGTGGAACGGTTGTGGGTAAAGGGTGTTGCTCGGTATCATTGGAAAGAGGAGAAAAAAGGGCGTTTGAAAGAGATGAGTTTTGGAAGATTGAAAAGGGGTTTAGGCGAGGATTGGGGGAAAAGCGAATTGGCCTCCGTATTGAACTTTGCGAGTAAGACATTGGAAACCTAAGTGAGATGGTGTGCATGAAGATGAGTGTCAAACAACATGACCTGGGTAGATTGGGACTTTGAATTGTGCATGAAAGACCTAAAATGGGAGGTCTGAAAATTTCAAATGGGTTTTGGATAGGGTTTGGGTGGGAGTTGAAAATTGTCCTTTGGTGGGTTGATAGTGCTAGGTGTAAATGGTGTACATGCCAAATTTCAGGTCCATAGCTGTCAGATCATGGGAGTTATCTATGGCTAAAGATAGCCAGTCAGAAAAGTCCTATACATGTGTATGGGAGACTATAGAGGACAATAGGTTGGTCTTTCTCATTCCTGCAGGAAAGGTACTGGAGTAGGGTTCTTTGACTTTTTATACACTTGAGACCTGTCAAGACTGACATGCAAAATTTCAGGTTTGTATCAGACCCCTGGCCTGAGTTCTGGCCTTTTGAAATTTCTGTGATGCTGCTTTACATGTGTAAAATGGGCTTGCAGAATACAATAGGTTGGACATTCTTGTTCAGGAAGGAAAAGTAGAAGAATAGGGCTCTGGCACTTATTAGACACTAGAGGTATGTAAAGAGCCCTATGCAAAAGATCAGCTCTGGATCAGACCCCTGGCCTGAGTTATAGGCTTTGGAAATTTGTATGGAAATGTGTTGAATTGAGAGATTTTTTCAATGTTGAGAACCAGCTCTAGGATTAAAAATTCGTATTGAGAAATGAGATGAGGAGTTGAAATATGCTATCAAACATGAAATTCGATGACATTTGATCGAAAGTGAGTTTTTGGGCTAGGAAAATGCTATCAAACATGAAATTGTATGACATTTGAGCTGAATTGGGGTTAGGATAAGGGTTAGGGTTAAGGGGTTAGGGTTAAGGGGTTGAAATGCTATGACATTTGATCTGAATTGAGGTTTAAGGCTAGGAATATGCTATCAAAGGTGCAATTCTATGAAATTTAAGGTGAATTGGGGTTAGGGTAAGGGTTAGGTAACCCAGGGTTAGGTAACCCAGGGTTAGGGTTAAGGGGTTAGGGTTAGGGTTAGGGTTAAGGGGTTAGGGTTAAGGTTAGGGTTAGGGTTAAGGGGTTAGGGTTAAGGTTGGGTTAGGGTTAAGGGGTTAGGGTTAGGGTTAGGGTTAGGGTTAGGGTTAGGGTTAGGGTTAGGGTTAGGGTTAGGGTTAGGGTTAGGGTTAGGGTTAGGGTTAGGGTTAGGGATAAGGGATGATTTTACAGATCAATCCGATTGATACACGTCATGTGACATCTAAAAATAGAATCAGATTTCTAATGAAATAGACTAAGCTCAGAGATTTTTTAAGCAACTTTGAGAAGGTATAACTCAGCAGTCAGTGGTCCTAGGTCAAAGGTTATGGTGTCATTCGAGAGAGATTTGGGTTAGGGTTAGGGATAAGGGATGATTATTTTTGTCACTCGAGTGACAAAAGTCACATGACATCTATAAATAGAATCAGATTTGAATGAAATAGACTAAGTCTATAGATTGTTTGTCCAACTTTGTCGGTTCATATCTCCTTAGTTTGTTGTCTAATTTGGACGTTCTTGGTGTCGTTGGAAAGAGGAGACAACACTCTATCACAATTGAAAAAGACAAGATATATCTATCATACAGTAAAGGAGATATTAGGTGTTGAAGACGGTAGATGAAAGAAAGAAACGTTTGAAAGAAATTGACGAAGTCCCTGGATTTGTTTGTCAAGTTTGTCGATTCATATCTCCGGTGTTTGTTGTACGATTTGGACGTCCTTAGTGTCGTTGGAAAGAGGAGAGAACAATCTATGAAATTATGAAAAGACAAGTCATATTGATGAAAGAGTTCAGGAGATATTGGCTGTTGAAAATGGTAGATGAAAGACAGAAATGTGTGAATAACTGTGGAACGGTTGTGGGTAAAGGGTGTTGCTCGGTATCATTGGAAAGAGGAGAAAAAAGGGCGTTTGAAAGAGATGAGTTTTGGAAGATTGAAAAGGGGTTTAGGCGAGGATTGGGGGAAAAGCGAATTGGCCTCCGTATTGAACTTTGCGAGTAAGACATTGGAAACCTAAGTGAGATGGTGTGCATGAAGATGAGTGTCAAACAACATGACCTGGGTAGATTGGGACTTTGAATTGTGCATGAAAGACCTAAAATGGGAGGTCTGAAAATTTCAAATGGGTTTTGGATAGGGTTTGGGTGGGAGTTGAAAATTGTCCTTTGGTGGGTTGATAGTGCTAGGTGTAAATGGTGTACATGCCAAATTTCAGGTCCATAGCTGTCAGATCATGGGAGTTATCTATGGCTAAAGATAGCCAGTCAGAAAAGTCCTATACATGTGTATGGGAGACTATAGAGGACAATAGGTTGGTCTTTCTCATTCCTGCAGGAAAGGTACTGGAGTAGGGTTCTTTGACTTTTTATACACTTGAGACCTGTCAAGACTGACATGCAAAATTTCAGGTTTGTATCAGACCCCTGGCCTGAGTTCTGGCCTTTTGAAATTTCTGTGATGCTGCTTTACATGTGTAAAATGGGCTTGCAGAATACAATAGGTTGGACATTCTTGTTCAGGAAGGAAAAGTAGAAGAATAGGGCTCTGGCACTTATTAGACACTAGAGGTATGTAAAGAGCCCTATGCAAAAGATCAGCTCTGGATCAGACCCCTGGCCTGAGTTATAGGCTTTGGAAATTTGTATGGAAATGTGTTGAATTGAGAGATTTTTTCAATGTTGAGAACCAGCTCTAGGATTAAAAATTCGTATTGAGAAATGAGATGAGGAGTTGAAATATGCTATCAAACATGAAATTCGATGACATTTGATCGAAAGTGAGTTTTTGGGCTAGGAAAATGCTATCAAACATGAAATTGTATGACATTTGAGCTGAATTGGGGTTAGGATAAGGGTTAGGGTTAAGGGGTTAGGGTTAAGGGGTTGAAATGCTATGACATTTGATCTGAATTGAGGTTTAAGGCTAGGAATATGCTATCAAAGGTGCAATTCTATGAAATTTAAGGTGAATTGGGGTTAGGGTAAGGGTTAGGTAACCCAGGGTTAGGTAACCCAGGGTTAGGGTTAAGGGGTTAGGGTTAGGGTTAGGGTTAAGGGGTTAGGGTTAAGGTTAGGGTTAGGGTTAAGGGGTTAGGGTTAAGGTTGGGTTAGGGTTAAGGGGTTAGGGTTAGGGTTAGGGTTAGGGTTAGGGTTAGGGTTAGGGTTAGGGTTAGGGTTAGGGTTAGGGTTAGGGTTAGGGTTAGGGTTAGGGTTAGGGATAAGGGATGATTTTACAGATCAATCCGATTGATACACGTCATGTGACATCTAAAAATAGAATCAGATTTCTAATGAAATAGACTAAGCTCAGAGATTTTTTAAGCAACTTTGAGAAGGTATAACTCAGCAGTCAGTGGTCCTAGGTCAAAGGTTATGGTGTCATTCGAGAGAGATTTGGGTTAGGGTTAGGGATAAGGGATGATTATTTTTGTCACTCGAGTGACAAAAGTCACATGACATCTATAAATAGAATCAGATTTGAATGAAATAGACTAAGTCTATAGATTGTTTGTCCAACTTTGTCGGTTCATATCTCCTTAGTTTGTTGTCTAATTTGGACGTTCTTGGTGTCGTTGGAAAGAGGAGACAACACTCTATCACAATTGAAAAAGACAAGATATATCTATCATACAGTAAAGGAGATATTAGGTGTTGAAGACGGTAGATGAAAGAAAGAAACGTTTGAAAGAAATTGACGAAGTCCCTGGATTTGTTTGTCAAGTTTGTCGATTCATATCTCCGGTGTTTGTTGTACGATTTGGACGTCCTTAGTGTCGTTGGAAAGAGGAGAGAACAATCTATGAAATTATGAAAAGACAAGTCATATTGATGAAAGAGTTCAGGAGATATTGGCTGTTGAAAATGGTAGATGAAAGACAGAAATGTGTGAATAACTGTGGAACGGTTGTGGGTAAAGGGTGTTGCTCGGTATCATTGGAAAGAGGAGAAAAAAGGGCGTTTGAAAGAGATGAGTTTTGGAAGATTGAAAAGGGGTTTAGGCGAGGATTGGGGGAAAAGCGAATTGGCCTCCGTATTGAACTTTGCGAGTAAGACATTGGAAACCTAAGTGAGATGGTGTGCATGAAGATGAGTGTCAAACAACATGACCTGGGTAGATTGGGACTTTGAATTGTGCATGAAAGACCTAAAATGGGAGGTCTGAAAATTTCAAATGGGTTTTGGATAGGGTTTGGGTGGGAGTTGAAAATTGTCCTTTGGTGGGTTGATAGTGCTAGGTGTAAATGGTGTACATGCCAAATTTCAGGTCCATAGCTGTCAGATCATGGGAGTTATCTATGGCTAAAGATAGCCAGTCAGAAAAGTCCTATACATGTGTATGGGAGACTATAGAGGACAATAGGTTGGTCTTTCTCATTCCTGCAGGAAAGGTACTGGAGTAGGGTTCTTTGACTTTTTATACACTTGAGACCTGTCAAGACTGACATGCAAAATTTCAGGTTTGTATCAGACCCCTGGCCTGAGTTCTGGCCTTTTGAAATTTCTGTGATGCTGCTTTACATGTGTAAAATGGGCTTGCAGAATACAATAGGTTGGACATTCTTGTTCAGGAAGGAAAAGTAGAAGAATAGGGCTCTGGCACTTATTAGACACTAGAGGTATGTAAAGAGCCCTATGCAAAAGATCAGCTCTGGATCAGACCCCTGGCCTGAGTTATAGGCTTTGGAAATTTGTATGGAAATGTGTTGAATTGAGAGATTTTTTCAATGTTGAGAACCAGCTCTAGGATTAAAAATTCGTATTGAGAAATGAGATGAGGAGTTGAAATATGCTATCAAACATGAAATTCGATGACATTTGATCGAAAGTGAGTTTTTGGGCTAGGAAAATGCTATCAAACATGAAATTGTATGACATTTGAGCTGAATTGGGGTTAGGATAAGGGTTAGGGTTAAGGGGTTAGGGTTAAGGGGTTGAAATGCTATGACATTTGATCTGAATTGAGGTTTAAGGCTAGGAATATGCTATCAAAGGTGCAATTCTATGAAATTTAAGGTGAATTGGGGTTAGGGTAAGGGTTAGGTAACCCAGGGTTAGGTAACCCAGGGTTAGGGTTAAGGGGTTAGGGTTAGGGTTAGGGTTAAGGGGTTAGGGTTAAGGTTAGGGTTAGGGTTAAGGGGTTAGGGTTAAGGTTGGGTTAGGGTTAGGGTTAGGGTTAGGGTTAGGGTTAGGGTTAGGGTTAGGGTTAGGGTTAGGGTTAGGGTTAGGGTTAGGGTTAGGGTTAGGGTTAGGGTTAGGGTTAGGGTTAGGGATAAGGGATGATTTTACAGATCAATCCGATTGATACACGTCATGTGACATCTAAAAATAGAATCAGATTTCTAATGAAATAGACTAAGCTCAGAGATTTTTTAAGCAACTTTGAGAAGGTATAACTCAGCAGTCAGTGGTCCTAGGTCAAAGGTTATGGTGTCATTCGAGAGAGATTTGGGTTAGGGTTAGGGATAAGGGATGATTATTTTTGTCACTCGAGTGACAAAAGTCACATGACATCTATAAATAGAATCAGATTTGAATGAAATAGACTAAGTCTATAGATTGTTTGTCCAACTTTGTCGGTTCATATCTCCTTAGTTTGTTGTCTAATTTGGACGTTCTTGGTGTCGTTGGAAAGAGGAGACAACACTCTATCACAATTGAAAAAGACAAGATATATCTATCATACAGTAAAGGAGATATTAGGTGTTGAAGACGGTAGATGAAAGAAAGAAACGTTTGAAAGAAATTGACGAAGTCCCTGGATTTGTTTGTCAAGTTTGTCGATTCATATCTCCGGTGTTTGTTGTACGATTTGGACGTCCTTAGTGTCGTTGGAAAGAGGAGAGAACAATCTATGAAATTATGAAAAGACAAGTCATATTGATGAAAGAGTTCAGGAGATATTGGCTGTTGAAAATGGTAGATGAAAGACAGAAATGTGTGAATAACTGTGGAACGGTTGTGGGTAAAGGGTGTTGCTCGGTATCATTGGAAAGAGGAGAAAAAAGGGCGTTTGAAAGAGATGAGTTTTGGAAGATTGAAAAGGGGTTTAGGCGAGGATTGGGGGAAAAGCGAATTGGCCTCCGTATTGAACTTTGCGAGTAAGACATTGGAAACCTAAGTGAGATGGTGTGCATGAAGATGAGTGTCAAACAACATGACCTGGGTAGATTGGGACTTTGAATTGTGCATGAAAGACCTAAAATGGGAGGTCTGAAAATTTCAAATGGGTTTTGGATAGGGTTTGGGTGGGAGTTGAAAATTGTCCTTTGGTGGGTTGATAGTGCTAGGTGTAAATGGTGTACATGCCAAATTTCAGGTCCATAGCTGTCAGATCATGGGAGTTATCTATGGCTAAAGATAGCCAGTCAGAAAAGTCCTATACATGTGTATGGGAGACTATAGAGGACAATAGGTTGGTCTTTCTCATTCCTGCAGGAAAGGTACTGGAGTAGGGTTCTTTGACTTTTTATACACTTGAGACCTGTCAAGACTGACATGCAAAATTTCAGGTTTGTATCAGACCCCTGGCCTGAGTTCTGGCCTTTTGAAATTTCTGTGATGCTGCTTTACATGTGTAAAATGGGCTTGCAGAATACAATAGGTTGGACATTCTTGTTCAGGAAGGAAAAGTAGAAGAATAGGGCTCTGGCACTTATTAGACACTAGAGGTATGTAAAGAGCCCTATGCAAAAGATCAGCTCTGGATCAGACCCCTGGCCTGAGTTATAGGCTTTGGAAATTTGTATGGAAATGTGTTGAATTGAGAGATTTTTTCAATGTTGAGAACCAGCTCTAGGATTAAAAATTCGTATTGAGAAATGAGATGAGGAGTTGAAATATGCTATCAAACATGAAATTCGATGACATTTGATCGAAAGTGAGTTTTTGGGCTAGGAAAATGCTATCAAACATGAAATTGTATGACATTTGAGCTGAATTGGGGTTAGGATAAGGGTTAGGGTTAAGGGGTTAGGGTTAAGGGGTTGAAATGCTATGACATTTGATCTGAATTGAGGTTTAAGGCTAGGAATATGCTATCAAAGGTGCAATTCTATGAAATTTAAGGTGAATTGGGGTTAGGGTAAGGGTTAGGTAACCCAGGGTTAGGTAACCCAGGGTTAGGGTTAAGGGGTTAGGGTTAGGGTTAGGGTTAAGGGGTTAGGGTTAAGGTTAGGGTTAGGGTTAAGGGGTTAGGGTTAAGGTTGGGTTAGGGTTAGGGTTAGGGTTAGGGTTAGGGTTAGGGTTAGGGTTAGGGTTAGGGTTAGGGTTAGGGTTAGGGTTAGGGTTAGGGTTAGGGTTAGGGTTAGGGTTAGGGTTAGGGATAAGGGATGATTTTACAGATCAATCCGATTGATACACGTCATGTGACATCTAAAAATAGAATCAGATTTCTAATGAAATAGACTAAGCTCAGAGATTTTTTAAGCAACTTTGAGAAGGTATAACTCAGCAGTCAGTGGTCCTAGGTCAAAGGTTATGGTGTCATTCGAGAGAGATTTGGGTTAGGGTTAGGGATAAGGGATGATTATTTTTGTCACTCGAGTGACAAAAGTCACATGACATCTATAAATAGAATCAGATTTGAATGAAATAGACTAAGTCTATAGATTGTTTGTCCAACTTTGTCGGTTCATATCTCCTTAGTTTGTTGTCTAATTTGGACGTTCTTGGTGTCGTTGGAAAGAGGAGACAACACTCTATCACAATTGAAAAAGACAAGATATATCTATCATACAGTAAAGGAGATATTAGGTGTTGAAGACGGTAGATGAAAGAAAGAAACGTTTGAAAGAAATTGACGAAGTCCCTGGATTTGTTTGTCAAGTTTGTCGATTCATATCTCCGGTGTTTGTTGTACGATTTGGACGTCCTTAGTGTCGTTGGAAAGAGGAGAGAACAATCTATGAAATTATGAAAAGACAAGTCATATTGATGAAAGAGTTCAGGAGATATTGGCTGTTGAAAATGGTAGATGAAAGACAGAAATGTGTGAATAACTGTGGAACGGTTGTGGGTAAAGGGTGTTGCTCGGTATCATTGGAAAGAGGAGAAAAAAGGGCGTTTGAAAGAGATGAGTTTTGGAAGATTGAAAAGGGGTTTAGGCGAGGATTGGGGGAAAAGCGAATTGGCCTCCGTATTGAACTTTGCGAGTAAGACATTGGAAACCTAAGTGAGATGGTGTGCATGAAGATGAGTGTCAAACAACATGACCTGGGTAGATTGGGACTTTGAATTGTGCATGAAAGACCTAAAATGGGAGGTCTGAAAATTTCAAATGGGTTTTGGATAGGGTTTGGGTGGGAGTTGAAAATTGTCCTTTGGTGGGTTGATAGTGCTAGGTGTAAATGGTGTACATGCCAAATTTCAGGTCCATAGCTGTCAGATCATGGGAGTTATCTATGGCTAAAGATAGCCAGTCAGAAAAGTCCTATACATGTGTATGGGAGACTATAGAGGACAATAGGTTGGTCTTTCTCATTCCTGCAGGAAAGGTACTGGAGTAGGGTTCTTTGACTTTTTATACACTTGAGACCTGTCAAGACTGACATGCAAAATTTCAGGTTTGTATCAGACCCCTGGCCTGAGTTCTGGCCTTTTGAAATTTCTGTGATGCTGCTTTACATGTGTAAAATGGGCTTGCAGAATACAATAGGTTGGACATTCTTGTTCAGGAAGGAAAAGTAGAAGAATAGGGCTCTGGCACTTATTAGACACTAGAGGTATGTAAAGAGCCCTATGCAAAAGATCAGCTCTGGATCAGACCCCTGGCCTGAGTTATAGGCTTTGGAAATTTGTATGGAAATGTGTTGAATTGAGAGATTTTTTCAATGTTGAGAACCAGCTCTAGGATTAAAAATTCGTATTGAGAAATGAGATGAGGAGTTGAAATATGCTATCAAACATGAAATTCGATGACATTTGATCGAAAGTGAGTTTTTGGGCTAGGAAAATGCTATCAAACATGAAATTGTATGACATTTGAGCTGAATTGGGGTTAGGATAAGGGTTAGGGTTAAGGGGTTAGGGTTAAGGGGTTGAAATGCTATGACATTTGATCTGAATTGAGGTTTAAGGCTAGGAATATGCTATCAAAGGTGCAATTCTATGAAATTTAAGGTGAATTGGGGTTAGGGTAAGGGTTAGGTAACCCAGGGTTAGGTAACCCAGGGTTAGGGTTAAGGGGTTAGGGTTAGGGTTAGGGTTAAGGGGTTAGGGTTAAGGTTAGGGTTAGGGTTAAGGGGTTAGGGTTAAGGTTGGGTTAGGGTTAAGGGGTTAGGGTTAGGGTTAGGGTTAGGGTTAGGGTTAGGGTTAGGGTTAGGGTTAGGGTTAGGGTTAGGGTTAGGGTTAGGGTTAGGGTTAGGGTTAGGGATAAGGGATGATTTTACAGATCAATCCGATTGATACACGTCATGTGACATCTAAAAATAGAATCAGATTTCTAATGAAATAGACTAAGCTCAGAGATTTTTTAAGCAACTTTGAGAAGGTATAACTCAGCAGTCAGTGGTCCTAGGTCAAAGGTTATGGTGTCATTCGAGAGAGATTTGGGTTAGGGTTAGGGATAAGGGATGATTATTTTTGTCACTCGAGTGACAAAAGTCACATGACATCTATAAATAGAATCAGATTTGAATGAAATAGACTAAGTCTATAGATTGTTTGTCCAACTTTGTCGGTTCATATCTCCTTAGTTTGTTGTCTAATTTGGACGTTCTTGGTGTCGTTGGAAAGAGGAGACAACACTCTATCACAATTGAAAAAGACAAGATATATCTATCATACAGTAAAGGAGATATTAGGTGTTGAAGACGGTAGATGAAAGAAAGAAACGTTTGAAAGAAATTGACGAAGTCCCTGGATTTGTTTGTCAAGTTTGTCGATTCATATCTCCGGTGTTTGTTGTACGATTTGGACGTCCTTAGTGTCGTTGGAAAGAGGAGAGAACAATCTATGAAATTATGAAAAGACAAGTCATATTGATGAAAGAGTTCAGGAGATATTGGCTGTTGAAAATGGTAGATGAAAGACAGAAATGTGTGAATAACTGTGGAACGGTTGTGGGTAAAGGGTGTTGCTCGGTATCATTGGAAAGAGGAGAAAAAAGGGCGTTTGAAAGAGATGAGTTTTGGAAGATTGAAAAGGGGTTTAGGCGAGGATTGGGGGAAAAGCGAATTGGCCTCCGTATTGAACTTTGCGAGTAAGACATTGGAAACCTAAGTGAGATGGTGTGCATGAAGATGAGTGTCAAACAACATGACCTGGGTAGATTGGGACTTTGAATTGTGCATGAAAGACCTAAAATGGGAGGTCTGAAAATTTCAAATGGGTTTTGGATAGGGTTTGGGTGGGAGTTGAAAATTGTCCTTTGGTGGGTTGATAGTGCTAGGTGTAAATGGTGTACATGCCAAATTTCAGGTCCATAGCTGTCAGATCATGGGAGTTATCTATGGCTAAAGATAGCCAGTCAGAAAAGTCCTATACATGTGTATGGGAGACTATAGAGGACAATAGGTTGGTCTTTCTCATTCCTGCAGGAAAGGTACTGGAGTAGGGTTCTTTGACTTTTTATACACTTGAGACCTGTCAAGACTGACATGCAAAATTTCAGGTTTGTATCAGACCCCTGGCCTGAGTTCTGGCCTTTTGAAATTTCTGTGATGCTGCTTTACATGTGTAAAATGGGCTTGCAGAATACAATAGGTTGGACATTCTTGTTCAGGAAGGAAAAGTAGAAGAATAGGGCTCTGGCACTTATTAGACACTAGAGGTATGTAAAGAGCCCTATGCAAAAGATCAGCTCTGGATCAGACCCCTGGCCTGAGTTATAGGCTTTGGAAATTTGTATGGAAATGTGTTGAATTGAGAGATTTTTTCAATGTTGAGAACCAGCTCTAGGATTAAAAATTCGTATTGAGAAATGAGATGAGGAGTTGAAATATGCTATCAAACATGAAATTCGATGACATTTGATCGAAAGTGAGTTTTTGGGCTAGGAAAATGCTATCAAACATGAAATTGTATGACATTTGAGCTGAATTGGGGTTAGGATAAGGGTTAGGGTTAAGGGGTTAGGGTTAAGGGGTTGAAATGCTATGACATTTGATCTGAATTGAGGTTTAAGGCTAGGAATATGCTATCAAAGGTGCAATTCTATGAAATTTAAGGTGAATTGGGGTTAGGGTAAGGGTTAGGTAACCCAGGGTTAGGTAACCCAGGGTTAGGGTTAAGGGGTTAGGGTTAGGGTTAGGGTTAAGGGGTTAGGGTTAAGGTTAGGGTTAGGGTTAAGGGGTTAGGGTTAAGGTTGGGTTAGGGTTAAGGGGTTAGGGTTAGGGTTAGGGTTAGGGTTAGGGTTAGGGTTAGGGTTAGGGTTAGGGTTAGGGTTAGGGTTAGGGTTAGGGTTAGGGTTAGGGTTAGGGATAAGGGATGATTTTACAGATCAATCCGATTGATACACGTCATGTGACATCTAAAAATAGAATCAGATTTCTAATGAAATAGACTAAGCTCAGAGATTTTTTAAGCAACTTTGAGAAGGTATAACTCAGCAGTCAGTGGTCCTAGGTCAAAGGTTATGGTGTCATTCGAGAGAGATTTGGGTTAGGGTTAGGGATAAGGGATGATTATTTTTGTCACTCGAGTGACAAAAGTCACATGACATCTATAAATAGAATCAGATTTGAATGAAATAGACTAAGTCTATAGATTGTTTGTCCAACTTTGTCGGTTCATATCTCCTTAGTTTGTTGTCTAATTTGGACGTTCTTGGTGTCGTTGGAAAGAGGAGACAACACTCTATCACAATTGAAAAAGACAAGATATATCTATCATACAGTAAAGGAGATATTAGGTGTTGAAGACGGTAGATGAAAGAAAGAAACGTTTGAAAGAAATTGACGAAGTCCCTGGATTTGTTTGTCAAGTTTGTCGATTCATATCTCCGGTGTTTGTTGTACGATTTGGACGTCCTTAGTGTCGTTGGAAAGAGGAGAGAACAATCTATGAAATTATGAAAAGACAAGTCATATTGATGAAAGAGTTCAGGAGATATTGGCTGTTGAAAATGGTAGATGAAAGACAGAAATGTGTGAATAACTGTGGAACGGTTGTGGGTAAAGGGTGTTGCTCGGTATCATTGGAAAGAGGAGAAAAAAGGGCGTTTGAAAGAGATGAGTTTTGGAAGATTGAAAAGGGGTTTAGGCGAGGATTGGGGGAAAAGCGAATTGGCCTCCGTATTGAACTTTGCGAGTAAGACATTGGAAACCTAAGTGAGATGGTGTGCATGAAGATGAGTGTCAAACAACATGACCTGGGTAGATTGGGACTTTGAATTGTGCATGAAAGACCTAAAATGGGAGGTCTGAAAATTTCAAATGGGTTTTGGATAGGGTTTGGGTGGGAGTTGAAAATTGTCCTTTGGTGGGTTGATAGTGCTAGGTGTAAATGGTGTACATGCCAAATTTCAGGTCCATAGCTGTCAGATCATGGGAGTTATCTATGGCTAAAGATAGCCAGTCAGAAAAGTCCTATACATGTGTATGGGAGACTATAGAGGACAATAGGTTGGTCTTTCTCATTCCTGCAGGAAAGGTACTGGAGTAGGGTTCTTTGACTTTTTATACACTTGAGACCTGTCAAGACTGACATGCAAAATTTCAGGTTTGTATCAGACCCCTGGCCTGAGTTCTGGCCTTTTGAAATTTCTGTGATGCTGCTTTACATGTGTAAAATGGGCTTGCAGAATACAATAGGTTGGACATTCTTGTTCAGGAAGGAAAAGTAGAAGAATAGGGCTCTGGCACTTATTAGACACTAGAGGTATGTAAAGAGCCCTATGCAAAAGATCAGCTCTGGATCAGACCCCTGGCCTGAGTTATAGGCTTTGGAAATTTGTATGGAAATGTGTTGAATTGAGAGATTTTTTCAATGTTGAGAACCAGCTCTAGGATTAAAAATTCGTATTGAGAAATGAGATGAGGAGTTGAAATATGCTATCAAACATGAAATTCGATGACATTTGATCGAAAGTGAGTTTTTGGGCTAGGAAAATGCTATCAAACATGAAATTGTATGACATTTGAGCTGAATTGGGGTTAGGATAAGGGTTAGGGTTAAGGGGTTAGGGTTAAGGGGTTGAAATGCTATGACATTTGATCTGAATTGAGGTTTAAGGCTAGGAATATGCTATCAAAGGTGCAATTCTATGAAATTTAAGGTGAATTGGGGTTAGGGTAAGGGTTAGGTAACCCAGGGTTAGGTAACCCAGGGTTAGGGTTAAGGGGTTAGGGTTAGGGTTAGGGTTAAGGGGTTAGGGTTAAGGTTAGGGTTAGGGTTAAGGGGTTAGGGTTAAGGTTGGGTTAGGGTTAGGGTTAGGGTTAGGGTTAGGGTTAGGGTTAGGGTTAGGGTTAGGGTTAGGGTTAGGGTTAGGGTTAGGGTTAGGGTTAGGGTTAGGGTTAGGGTTAGGGTTAGGGATAAGGGATGATTTTACAGATCAATCCGATTGATACACGTCATGTGACATCTAAAAATAGAATCAGATTTCTAATGAAATAGACTAAGCTCAGAGATTTTTTAAGCAACTTTGAGAAGGTATAACTCAGCAGTCAGTGGTCCTAGGTCAAAGGTTATGGTGTCATTCGAGAGAGATTTGGGTTAGGGTTAGGGATAAGGGATGATTATTTTTGTCACTCGAGTGACAAAAGTCACATGACATCTATAAATAGAATCAGATTTGAATGAAATAGACTAAGTCTATAGATTGTTTGTCCAACTTTGTCGGTTCATATCTCCTTAGTTTGTTGTCTAATTTGGACGTTCTTGGTGTCGTTGGAAAGAGGAGACAACACTCTATCACAATTGAAAAAGACAAGATATATCTATCATACAGTAAAGGAGATATTAGGTGTTGAAGACGGTAGATGAAAGAAAGAAACGTTTGAAAGAAATTGACGAAGTCCCTGGATTTGTTTGTCAAGTTTGTCGATTCATATCTCCGGTGTTTGTTGTACGATTTGGACGTCCTTAGTGTCGTTGGAAAGAGGAGAGAACAATCTATGAAATTATGAAAAGACAAGTCATATTGATGAAAGAGTTCAGGAGATATTGGCTGTTGAAAATGGTAGATGAAAGACAGAAATGTGTGAATAACTGTGGAACGGTTGTGGGTAAAGGGTGTTGCTCGGTATCATTGGAAAGAGGAGAAAAAAGGGCGTTTGAAAGAGATGAGTTTTGGAAGATTGAAAAGGGGTTTAGGCGAGGATTGGGGGAAAAGCGAATTGGCCTCCGTATTGAACTTTGCGAGTAAGACATTGGAAACCTAAGTGAGATGGTGTGCATGAAGATGAGTGTCAAACAACATGACCTGGGTAGATTGGGACTTTGAATTGTGCATGAAAGACCTAAAATGGGAGGTCTGAAAATTTCAAATGGGTTTTGGATAGGGTTTGGGTGGGAGTTGAAAATTGTCCTTTGGTGGGTTGATAGTGCTAGGTGTAAATGGTGTACATGCCAAATTTCAGGTCCATAGCTGTCAGATCATGGGAGTTATCTATGGCTAAAGATAGCCAGTCAGAAAAGTCCTATACATGTGTATGGGAGACTATAGAGGACAATAGGTTGGTCTTTCTCATTCCTGCAGGAAAGGTACTGGAGTAGGGTTCTTTGACTTTTTATACACTTGAGACCTGTCAAGACTGACATGCAAAATTTCAGGTTTGTATCAGACCCCTGGCCTGAGTTCTGGCCTTTTGAAATTTCTGTGATGCTGCTTTACATGTGTAAAATGGGCTTGCAGAATACAATAGGTTGGACATTCTTGTTCAGGAAGGAAAAGTAGAAGAATAGGGCTCTGGCACTTATTAGACACTAGAGGTATGTAAAGAGCCCTATGCAAAAGATCAGCTCTGGATCAGACCCCTGGCCTGAGTTATAGGCTTTGGAAATTTGTATGGAAATGTGTTGAATTGAGAGATTTTTTCAATGTTGAGAACCAGCTCTAGGATTAAAAATTCGTATTGAGAAATGAGATGAGGAGTTGAAATATGCTATCAAACATGAAATTCGATGACATTTGATCGAAAGTGAGTTTTTGGGCTAGGAAAATGCTATCAAACATGAAATTGTATGACATTTGAGCTGAATTGGGGTTAGGATAAGGGTTAGGGTTAAGGGGTTAGGGTTAAGGGGTTGAAATGCTATGACATTTGATCTGAATTGAGGTTTAAGGCTAGGAATATGCTATCAAAGGTGCAATTCTATGAAATTTAAGGTGAATTGGGGTTAGGGTAAGGGTTAGGTAACCCAGGGTTAGGTAACCCAGGGTTAGGGTTAAGGGGTTAGGGTTAGGGTTAGGGTTAAGGGGTTAGGGTTAAGGTTAGGGTTAGGGTTAAGGGGTTAGGGTTAGGGTTAGGGTTAGGGTTAGGGTTAGGGTTAGGGTTAGGGTTAGGGTTAGGGTTAGGGTTAGGGTTAGGGTTAGGGTTAGGGTTAGGGTTAGGGTTAGGGTTAGGGTTAGGGTTAGGGTTAGGGTTAGGGTTAGGGTTAGGGTTAGGGTTAGGGTTAGGGTTAGGGTTAGGGTTAGGGTTAGGGTTAGGGTTAGGGATAAGGGATGATTATTTTTGTCACTCGAGTGACAAAAGTCACATGACATCTATAAATAGAATCAGATTTGAATGAAATAGACTAAGTCTATAGATTGTTTGTCCAACTTTGTCGGTTCATATCTCCTTAGTTTGTTGTCTAATTTGGACGTTCTTGGTGTCGTTGGAAAGAGGAGACAACACTCTATCACAATTGAAAAAGACAAGATATATCTATCATACAGTAAAGGAGATATTAGGTGTTGAAGACGGTAGATGAAAGAAAGAAACGTTTGAAAGAAATTGACGAAGTCCCTGGATTTGTTTGTCAAGTTTGTCGATTCATATCTCCGGTGTTTGTTGTACGATTTGGACGTCCTTAGTGTCGTTGGAAAGAGGAGAGAACAATCTATGAAATTATGAAAAGACAAGTCATATTGATGAAAGAGTTCAGGAGATATTGGCTGTTGAAAATGGTAGATGAAAGACAGAAATGTGTGAATAACTGTGGAACGGTTGTGGGTAAAGGGTGTTGCTCGGTATCATTGGAAAGAGGAGAAAAAAGGGCGTTTGAAAGAGATGAGTTTTGGAAGATTGAAAAGGGGTTTAGGCGAGGATTGGGGGAAAAGCGAATTGGCCTCCGTATTGAACTTTGCGAGTAAGACATTGGAAACCTAAGTGAGATGGTGTGCATGAAGATGAGTGTCAAACAACATGACCTGGGTAGATTGGGACTTTGAATTGTGCATGAAAGACCTAAAATGGGAGGTCTGAAAATTTCAAATGGGTTTTGGATAGGGTTTGGGTGGGAGTTGAAAATTGTCCTTTGGTGGGTTGATAGTGCTAGGTGTAAATGGTGTACATGCCAAATTTCAGGTCCATAGCTGTCAGATCATGGGAGTTATCTATGGCTAAAGATAGCCAGTCAGAAAAGTCCTATACATGTGTATGGGAGACTATAGAGGACAATAGGTTGGTCTTTCTCATTCCTGCAGGAAAGGTACTGGAGTAGGGTTCTTTGACTTTTTATACACTTGAGACCTGTCAAGACTGACATGCAAAATTTCAGGTTTGTATCAGACCCCTGGCCTGAGTTCTGGCCTTTTGAAATTTCTGTGATGCTGCTTTACATGTGTAAAATGGGCTTGCAGAATACAATAGGTTGGACATTCTTGTTCAGGAAGGAAAAGTAGAAGAATAGGGCTCTGGCACTTATTAGACACTAGAGGTATGTAAAGAGCCCTATGCAAAAGATCAGCTCTGGATCAGACCCCTGGCCTGAGTTATAGGCTTTGGAAATTTGTATGGAAATGTGTTGAATTGAGAGATTTTTTCAATGTTGAGAACCAGCTCTAGGATTAAAAATTCGTATTGAGAAATGAGATGAGGAGTTGAAATATGCTATCAAACATGAAATTCGATGACATTTGATCGAAAGTGAGTTTTTGGGCTAGGAAAATGCTATCAAACATGAAATTGTATGACATTTGAGCTGAATTGGGGTTAGGATAAGGGTTAGGGTTAAGGGGTTAGGGTTAAGGGGTTGAAATGCTATGACATTTGATCTGAATTGAGGTTTAAGGCTAGGAATATGCTATCAAAGGTGCAATTCTATGAAATTTAAGGTGAATTGGGGTTAGGGTAAGGGTTAGGTAACCCAGGGTTAGGTAACCCAGGGTTAGGGTTAAGGGGTTAGGGTTAGGGTTAGGGTTAAGGGGTTAGGGTTAAGGTTAGGGTTAGGGTTAAGGGGTTAGGGTTAAGGTTGGGTTAGGGTTAAGGGGTTAGGGTTAGGGTTAGGGTTAGGGTTAGGGTTAGGGTTAGGGTTAGGGTTAGGGTTAGGGTTAGGGTTAGGGTTAGGGTTAGGGTTAGGGTTAGGGATAAGGGATGATTTTACAGATCAATCCGATTGATACACGTCATGTGACATCTAAAAATAGAATCAGATTTCTAATGAAATAGACTAAGCTCAGAGATTTTTTAAGCAACTTTGAGAAGGTATAACTCAGCAGTCAGTGGTCCTAGGTCAAAGGTTATGGTGTCATTCGAGAGAGATTTGGGTTAGGGTTAGGGATAAGGGATGATTATTTTTGTCACTCGAGTGACAAAAGTCACATGACATCTATAAATAGAATCAGATTTGAATGAAATAGACTAAGTCTATAGATTGTTTGTCCAACTTTGTCGGTTCATATCTCCTTAGTTTGTTGTCTAATTTGGACGTTCTTGGTGTCGTTGGAAAGAGGAGACAACACTCTATCACAATTGAAAAAGACAAGATATATCTATCATACAGTAAAGGAGATATTAGGTGTTGAAGACGGTAGATGAAAGAAAGAAACGTTTGAAAGAAATTGACGAAGTCCCTGGATTTGTTTGTCAAGTTTGTCGATTCATATCTCCGGTGTTTGTTGTACGATTTGGACGTCCTTAGTGTCGTTGGAAAGAGGAGAGAACAATCTATGAAATTATGAAAAGACAAGTCATATTGATGAAAGAGTTCAGGAGATATTGGCTGTTGAAAATGGTAGATGAAAGACAGAAATGTGTGAATAACTGTGGAACGGTTGTGGGTAAAGGGTGTTGCTCGGTATCATTGGAAAGAGGAGAAAAAAGGGCGTTTGAAAGAGATGAGTTTTGGAAGATTGAAAAGGGGTTTAGGCGAGGATTGGGGGAAAAGCGAATTGGCCTCCGTATTGAACTTTGCGAGTAAGACATTGGAAACCTAAGTGAGATGGTGTGCATGAAGATGAGTGTCAAACAACATGACCTGGGTAGATTGGGACTTTGAATTGTGCATGAAAGACCTAAAATGGGAGGTCTGAAAATTTCAAATGGGTTTTGGATAGGGTTTGGGTGGGAGTTGAAAATTGTCCTTTGGTGGGTTGATAGTGCTAGGTGTAAATGGTGTACATGCCAAATTTCAGGTCCATAGCTGTCAGATCATGGGAGTTATCTATGGCTAAAGATAGCCAGTCAGAAAAGTCCTATACATGTGTATGGGAGACTATAGAGGACAATAGGTTGGTCTTTCTCATTCCTGCAGGAAAGGTACTGGAGTAGGGTTCTTTGACTTTTTATACACTTGAGACCTGTCAAGACTGACATGCAAAATTTCAGGTTTGTATCAGACCCCTGGCCTGAGTTCTGGCCTTTTGAAATTTCTGTGATGCTGCTTTACATGTGTAAAATGGGCTTGCAGAATACAATAGGTTGGACATTCTTGTTCAGGAAGGAAAAGTAGAAGAATAGGGCTCTGGCACTTATTAGACACTAGAGGTATGTAAAGAGCCCTATGCAAAAGATCAGCTCTGGATCAGACCCCTGGCCTGAGTTATAGGCTTTGGAAATTTGTATGGAAATGTGTTGAATTGAGAGATTTTTTCAATGTTGAGAACCAGCTCTAGGATTAAAAATTCGTATTGAGAAATGAGATGAGGAGTTGAAATATGCTATCAAACATGAAATTCGATGACATTTGATCGAAAGTGAGTTTTTGGGCTAGGAAAATGCTATCAAACATGAAATTGTATGACATTTGAGCTGAATTGGGGTTAGGATAAGGGTTAGGGTTAAGGGGTTAGGGTTAAGGGGTTGAAATGCTATGACATTTGATCTGAATTGAGGTTTAAGGCTAGGAATATGCTATCAAAGGTGCAATTCTATGAAATTTAAGGTGAATTGGGGTTAGGGTAAGGGTTAGGTAACCCAGGGTTAGGTAACCCAGGGTTAGGGTTAAGGGGTTAGGGTTAGGGTTAGGGTTAAGGGGTTAGGGTTAAGGTTAGGGTTAGGGTTAAGGGGTTAGGGTTAAGGTTGGGTTAGGGTTAAGGGGTTAGGGTTAGGGTTAGGGTTAGGGTTAGGGTTAGGGTTAGGGTTAGGGTTAGGGTTAGGGTTAGGGTTAGGGTTAGGGTTAGGGTTAGGGTTAGGGATAAGGGATGATTTTACAGATCAATCCGATTGATACACGTCATGTGACATCTAAAAATAGAATCAGATTTCTAATGAAATAGACTAAGCTCAGAGATTTTTTAAGCAACTTTGAGAAGGTATAACTCAGCAGTCAGTGGTCCTAGGTCAAAGGTTATGGTGTCATTCGAGAGAGATTTGGGTTAGGGTTAGGGATAAGGGATGATTATTTTTGTCACTCGAGTGACAAAAGTCACATGACATCTATAAATAGAATCAGATTTGAATGAAATAGACTAAGTCTATAGATTGTTTGTCCAACTTTGTCGGTTCATATCTCCTTAGTTTGTTGTCTAATTTGGACGTTCTTGGTGTCGTTGGAAAGAGGAGACAACACTCTATCACAATTGAAAAAGACAAGATATATCTATCATACAGTAAAGGAGATATTAGGTGTTGAAGACGGTAGATGAAAGAAAGAAACGTTTGAAAGAAATTGACGAAGTCCCTGGATTTGTTTGTCAAGTTTGTCGATTCATATCTCCGGTGTTTGTTGTACGATTTGGACGTCCTTAGTGTCGTTGGAAAGAGGAGAGAACAATCTATGAAATTATGAAAAGACAAGTCATATTGATGAAAGAGTTCAGGAGATATTGGCTGTTGAAAATGGTAGATGAAAGACAGAAATGTGTGAATAACTGTGGAACGGTTGTGGGTAAAGGGGTGTTGCTCGGTATCATTGGAAAGAGGAGAAAAAAGGGCGTTTGAAAGAGATGAGTTTTGGAAGATTGAAAAGGGGTTTAGGCGAGGATTGGGGGAAAAGCGAATTGGCCTCCGTATTGAACTTTGCGAGTAAGACATTGGAAACCTAAGTGAGATGGTGTGCATGAAGATGAGTGTCAAACAACATGACCTGGGTAGATTGGGACTTTGAATTGTGCATGAAAGACCTAAAATGGGAGGTCTGAAAATTTCAAATGGGTTTTGGATAGGGTTTGGGTGGGAGTTGAAAATTGTCCTTTGGTGGGTTGATAGTGCTAGGTGTAAATGGTGTACATGCCAAATTTCAGGTCCATAGCTGTCAGATCATGGGAGTTATCTATGGCTAAAGATAGCCAGTCAGAAAAGTCCTATACATGTGTATGGGAGACTATAGAGGACAATAGGTTGGTCTTTCTCATTCCTGCAGGAAAGGTACTGGAGTAGGGTTCTTTGACTTTTTATACACTTGAGACCTGTCAAGACTGACATGCAAAATTTCAGGTTTGTATCAGACCCCTGGCCTGAGTTCTGGCCTTTTGAAATTTCTGTGATGCTGCTTTACATGTGTAAAATGGGCTTGCAGAATACAATAGGTTGGACATTCTTGTTCAGGAAGGAAAAGTAGAAGAATAGGGCTCTGGCACTTATTAGACACTAGAGGTATGTAAAGAGCCCTATGCAAAAGATCAGCTCTGGATCAGACCCCTGGCCTGAGTTATAGGCTTTGGAAATTTGTATGGAAATGTGTTGAATTGAGAGATTTTTTCAATGTTGAGAACCAGCTCTAGGATTAAAAATTCGTATTGAGAAATGAGATGAGGAGTTGAAATATGCTATCAAACATGAAATTCGATGACATTTGATCGAAAGTGAGTTTTTGGGCTAGGAAAATGCTATCAAACATGAAATTGTATGACATTTGAGCTGAATTGGGGTTAGGATAAGGGTTAGGGTTAAGGGGTTAGGGTTAAGGGGTTGAAATGCTATGACATTTGATCTGAATTGAGGTTTAAGGCTAGGAATATGCTATCAAAGGTGCAATTCTATGAAATTTAAGGTGAATTGGGGTTAGGGTAAGGGTTAGGTAACCCAGGGTTAGGTAACCCAGGGTTAGGGTTAAGGGGTTAGGGTTAGGGTTAGGGTTAAGGGGTTAGGGTTAAGGTTAGGGTTAGGGTTAAGGGGTTAGGGTTAAGGTTGGGTTAGGGTTAGGGTTAGGGTTAGGGTTAGGGTTAGGGTTAGGGTTAGGGTTAGGGTTAGGGTTAGGGTTAGGGTTAGGGTTAGGGTTAGGGTTAGGGTTAGGGTTAGGGTTAGGGATAAGGGATGATTTTACAGATCAATCCGATTGATACACGTCATGTGACATCTAAAAATAGAATCAGATTTCTAATGAAATAGACTAAGCTCAGAGATTTTTTAAGCAACTTTGAGAAGGTATAACTCAGCAGTCAGTGGTCCTAGGTCAAAGGTTATGGTGTCATTCGAGAGAGATTTGGGTTAGGGTTAGGGATAAGGGATGATTATTTTTGTCACTCGAGTGACAAAAGTCACATGACATCTATAAATAGAATCAGATTTGAATGAAATAGACTAAGTCTATAGATTGTTTGTCCAACTTTGTCGGTTCATATCTCCTTAGTTTGTTGTCTAATTTGGACGTTCTTGGTGTCGTTGGAAAGAGGAGACAACACTCTATCACAATTGAAAAAGACAAGATATATCTATCATACAGTAAAGGAGATATTAGGTGTTGAAGACGGTAGATGAAAGAAAGAAACGTTTGAAAGAAATTGACGAAGTCCCTGGATTTGTTTGTCAAGTTTGTCGATTCATATCTCCGGTGTTTGTTGTACGATTTGGACGTCCTTAGTGTCGTTGGAAAGAGGAGAGAACAATCTATGAAATTATGAAAAGACAAGTCATATTGATGAAAGAGTTCAGGAGATATTGGCTGTTGAAAATGGTAGATGAAAGACAGAAATGTGTGAATAACTGTGGAACGGTTGTGGGTAAAGGGTGTTGCTCGGTATCATTGGAAAGAGGAGAAAAAAGGGCGTTTGAAAGAGATGAGTTTTGGAAGATTGAAAAGGGGTTTAGGCGAGATTGGGGAAAAGCGAATTGGCCTCCGTATTGAACTTTGCGAGTAAGACATTGGAAACCTAAGTGAGATGGTGTGCATGAAGATGAGTGTCAAACCAACATGACCTGGGTAGATTGGGACTTTGAATTGTGCATGAAAGACCTAAAATGGGA